>CAUYRT010006510.1:0-32504 GCA_963574885.1 Lepilemur ruficaudatus
TTGACAGAGTAGGTTTTTGAATGTAACAAGATAAGTCAACTTGAGTGGTAATATATTTTGGGAAATCAGCTCACTACAAATTGTGACTGTAAACATTGTACTGTAAATGCTTTGTAGTTTTCCCCCAATAAAAAAAAAACACCAAGTCACAAGGCTTATTAGTTTTATCCAAAACTTGTAAAAAAAAATAGCAAAAAAATTCTACCTATAGGTCCCACAATTTTACAAGTATAACTCCAGGTGCATTATTTATGGCATAAAATTTTTCCACCAAGGCTTGTTTTACTTTAAGGGGGAGGATGAATGCTTGCTCCCAGTTTAATGTAAATTTTCCCTCCATTTATAGCTAACTTGTGGAGACTTTGTCCTGTGGCTGAGCTGACATGCTGACTCATTTCACTAACAGTGTCTTAAGCCAGCACCATTTCCCACTGTGGCTTAGGCCCTGGATTTGCTCCTCAAATAAGCTTCCTGTTCTCTCCCTTCCTCTCTCTTTCTCCCCTCTCCCTTCCTCCCTCCCTCCCTGCTTCTTTCCCTCTCTCTCCCCAGGCCCTGGAGAGCCAGAGAGAATTCATCCATGGCACAGCAAGTTAACGAGGTAGTCAACCAAAGTTCAGAGCAAGTTTTCCCGCCCCCGGCTGGCAGCCAGCCACTCCATTCTGCCAGAGCTCAAAGTTGGCTTCTCAGAAAATCTATTCCAAAGCTGGCACTTTACCTCGGGAGAATTTAGTCAAAGCATTTGGCACATCAGATTGTCTAAAACACAAGGTTAAGAGCTCAAAATAGCCAGCCTATTCCAAGATTGTCTTAAATTAAGGAACACAATTATTAAAAGATTCTGCTACAATTGGGCATGAAAACCATACCCTTCCATGAAGTAGCTAGGCAAGACTGCTTTTCCTCCTGATAAATGAACAAATATTAGTGAACATGCACACTATTCCTCCACCGTGGGAATAAAAAGGAAAATAAGATACAGTCATCCCTGTCAAAGAGCTTAAAATTTCATTAGAGAAACGAGATATAAACATGTAAAAAAAAAACCATTTCTAAAATTAGAATACAAGGCTTAGATTCCAGCAGCACTAGCAACTTCATAGCTCAATGCCCAGTTTACAGAATGTGAAAAAGTTACCTGTGTTCACTTTTTAAAACATTTTTTGAAGTCTGACACATGTACAGAAAAGTACACATTTCATAAGTGTACAACTCAATGAATTTTCATAAACTGAACACACCCAGATCAAGAAAAAGAACATCACACCATCATCCCACAAGCACCCACTTTTACCCCCTTCCAGTCACTAGTCTCCTCTGAGGGTGACCCTTATCCTGACTTCTATCACCATAGATTTCATTTTGCCTGTTTTTTGTTTTTTTTTTTTTTTTTGAGACAGAGTCTCACTCTGTTGCCCGGGCTAGAGTGCCGTGGCATTAGCCTAGCTCACAGCAACCTCAAACTCCTGGGCTCAAGGGATCCTTCTGCCTCAGTATCCCGAGTAGCTGGGACTACAGGCATGCGCCACCACGCCCGGCTAATTTTTTCTATATATATTTAGTTGGCCAATTAATTTGTTTCTATTATTAGTAGAGACGGGGTCTCGCTCTGGCTCAGGCTGGTTTCGAACTCCTGACCTTGAGCGATCCACCCGCCTCGGCCTCCCAGAGTGCTAGGATTACAGGCGTGAGCCACCGCGCCCGGCCCATTTTGCCTGTTTTTGCATTGTATATAAGTAGAATCATGCAGTAGCTATTTCTTTCTGTGCCTGGCTTCTTTGACTCAACATTATGTTTGAGAGATTGATCCATATCACCAGGCAGAATTGTAGTTCATTCTCTTTGCTGTGTAGCATTCCATTGTGTAAATATTACAGGATGCACTTACCCATTGCAGGATTCATGGGCATCTGGGTATGATGAGTAGTATTGTCACAAACATTCATGTCCATGACTGTTGGTGAACCAGCCTAACGTATTTCTTTTCCTTTTCCCCTTAATACACCAACACATCTGTTTACTTTATATGCCCAAACCGAAAAGCAATCTCTTAGTCTTTCAAAGAGAAAATCTCCCCCCAAAAAATTGGAGCCAATTTAAATATATAAACTTTTAGAGCCATAGACTAAGTAGTCAAATGCCTACTTATAATATTTTAGTTTTTAAATTTTACACCCATGTATAATATCACAAATTAAGTAAAACAATGTGGTGTTAAAATATTGCCTTTTTCCAAACTCTATAGGTCAGGAAATAATTTTTTCATCTTACACAGGTTTATATAGCTACACATCCATGTGTTTATTTTCACTATAGTCATTTTTGACATATTTTATTTATTCTGAGCTATTGACATACAGCATCTTTTGATTGCATACATGATAAGATTATTGGGAACTTTGTCCCAAATTAAAAGTACCTCTTTGCACACTGTTTTTTATATTTATTTATTCTATTGATATTATAATCACCACCTCATCAATGGAGCATCTTAATATATTGCTCTATAAAGCGATGGCTAAAAGATTAGTTTACTATAATATCAAATGACTGCTATGGAGTCATGATCCCAGTTATAATTACTAAATCTGTGTTATATTTCTTTGCTTTCATTTTACCTAATCTGTCAAGAGACCTCTATAAACATCTTAAATTAATATTGATTTAGATTGTTTTAATATTCTTCCCCAAATAGTACTTTATCATTCAAACCAAAACAGCTTAGATTTTATAAAGACTCAAATAGAGGGCAGTAATTCCTACTTCCCTGAAGAGCAGTCATGGAAGGAGGGGAGAGGGAACTTCACCTCCTATATGGTCAGTCACACAATTTAATACTTACCCATTTTGAATGATGCTAGACATTTTTTTTTTCTTTTTGTCAAGAGAACAGATACTCTCTTGATCTGCTCTGAATTCACTCTTCCTGGCTAAATCAGAACCTACAATGTTACTAAGCCACACTTTCTTTATTAACATTTCTCTTAAATTTGTCTTCATGCTTCTCCCCTGCATTCCCCTCAACCCTCTCCTCCAACCCCCGACCTGACAGCTGGGTATCTGGCTCTTTGCACAGAGGGAGTTTTTAGTCTTAAAGTCATTGGCCAGAAGCCAAGGAAATAACAAACATAATAGTAATAGTAATGCTAAAATCAATGAGGGTAGCCATTTGTTGAGTTGATTCAGGCAATGCCCATTAATTCTCACAAGAATTACGCTCCAGGTTATTATCTGCATTTGACAGATAATTTTAGTTAGTTAATTTGCTCAGAGCAACAGAGCTATTAAGTTGTATGTATTAGCCAGATCTGTCTGATCCCAAAGCCCATATTCTAAACCCTATCATCTCCTATTATCACTTTTTTAGTGATATATAATATTTTGCACAGAAAGTGTAATGAATGATCAAATCAGGATATTTAGGGTATCCATCACCTCGCATGTTTACCATTTCTGTGTTGGGAACATTTCAAGTGCTCTCTTCTAGCTACTTTGAAATATACAGTACATTATTGCTAACTATATGCAGAGTGGTCACCCCACTCTGTTATCAAACATTAGAACTTATACCTTCTATCTAACTGTATGTTTGTTACCCATCAACCAACCTCTCTTTCCTGGATAGCTCCAATGGTAACATTGGTTTCCTTATATAAATGTAAGTGTGCAAAATACATCACAGATTTAGATGCAGATGACGGGGGATTGTTTTCTACAAGGGAAGTCCTCAGTGCCTTAGTAATCCGGTAGCCAGTTAGATATAGCCAGATTTCCAAGGCCTGGACACCACGAGCAGACCACAAACTAACAGTTTTCTCTTGAGCAGTGAGACTCATGCTGGGCCAAAGAGAGGTTTGGAACATTCATATCCAAAGTGCACTCCATGTGTGCATAATGCCTGCATGCACTCAGAGTTGCTGGGGGCTTCTGTTCAAAGAACCAGGGTCCCTATTGAAATAGCATTTGAAGAACTTACAAATAATGTAAAGGAGAAAAATTAGAGCAACAGTGACCTTCTAAATCTATTGGGTTGTCTTTGTCAGGACTCCTAAGATATAAAAAAGAAAGCCTAAGAGGTATTTGGTGTTGCCGTAAATAGCACGCTTTTAGAGTTAGAAAGATTCAGGTTAAAACCTGGCTCTGCCACTAGCTGGGTGACCCTAAACAGGACACTTACCTTCTTTCAAGTCTGCAAGATAGAAATGATAATAATAACTGTAATAATTTCTAATTCATAGGGTTGTTGTGAGGAATAAATGCCTATAAAATATCTTAGCACATTCTAGCATGTGGGAATCACTTAACAAATGATCATTCTATTACATTATTGTTATTATTTCATTCTATTTCATAAGCATCTTCAGCTCAAATTAAGCAACTGGAGTTGTCCCTTCTCATGGCAGTTAGAGGATCTGATGGTCTCCCAGGAAACTGAGAAGGAAAGAGGCCCAGCGAAATGTGAGGGTACAACACACTTTCCCCATATTTCCTGTTTCTGAGTTTGTTTCACCAGAGAGTAACATTGCACTCAGCCCACTCGATGCCAAAATTCACATCAACATCTGAAGTAACATCTTTAAGATGAAAGTAAAAATGGATAAAAGGATGCCAGTGATGTCTCAATTCAAGCCATGAGAAGCATAGCTAAATTTGTCATTTTTCCCATCCCATGTGAACAAAAGTGCCTCATACCTGCCATGTAGTAGCTCTATAACTAGTTCATTGATTGGAGAAAAATAATCTCAATTTAATACTTATCCATTTTGAATGATGCTAGACCTTTTTTTATCAACTTTTAAAAATTTTATATTATGGAAAATTTTAAACAAACAAAAATATAAAGAAAGACCCCCATGTGCCCATCACTTTGTTAAAAAAGTCATCAACTCATGGCCAAATGTGTTTCCCATGTACTCCTACCCACTCCCCTGCTCCTTTTAGATTATTTTGAAACAAATCCCAGACATCATACCATTTTATTCTTAAGTATTTCAGCATATGACCCTAAACAATGATTCTTTTTCAAAGACATAACCATAATATCATTTATTCCCACTGAAATAACAATTATTCCTTATCATTAAATATACAATTAGTATTTAAATCCCCCTAATCTGATATCTTTTACAATTTGTTTGAATTAGAATCAAAATAAGGCCCATACTTTGCAAATTAGTTGATAAGTCTTTTAAGATTCTTGCAACCTCCAGCTTCTAATTTTCTCTCTTTCTCTCTCTCTTATTTTTCAGTGCAATTTTTGCTGTTGAAGAAAGCATGTTGTTTATCCTTAGAGTTTTGATAGTCTAAATTTTGCTAATTGCATCCCTATGGTATTATTTAACACATTCCTCTTTCCCCTATAAATTAGTACTTAAATCTAGAGGCTTGATCAGACCCTGGTTTGATAATTTGACAAGACAACTTCATAGATGGTAGTTTGTAACTCCATTAGAAGGTATATAATGTCTGGTTGCCTTTCTTTTTGAGATGGTGGCCATTCATGATTATCATCTAGATTCGATATTTTTAAGATGAGATTTTACTATGGTTTAGTTCAATATTTTTTAGAAACTAGTTTTGACATGATTGGGAACTAGACATCGAGGATAGGGATCTAGATGCTTAAGCAAAGCAATTAATATCTTGTTCTTCTTTATGTCCCCAGTGCTGAAAGCATGGTGCCTGTGATATCAGAGGCACTCCAAGACTATTGGTCAGATTAAATAGGAAAACGAATATTTTCTCTAAAGTGTAATTGATCAAAAGAAGTACATACTCTTCTACTCTCATCATTAGCTCTTGTAGTGTCAAGGACTTCACCAGTACCCTAACACCTAGACTGCCTGTTTTAACTCAGTCATCAAATTCTCCTCACATTATAAAAGAAGAAATTGCCATGAGGAATTGAGTGGCTGCAAAGGCTGACATTAGTTTTAATGCTTCCATCACATCTGCTTAAATTTCCTCATTAAGTCTTCAGGTACAACTTTCCCAATGGCATCACCTGGACTATGTTTGCAAATTATGTCCCTACTTACACAATTGAGCATTTAGGGCATGATTATATTTTCCTTTTCTCTGTGATGAGGAACAAAAGGAAATTTGGTTCATACAAGTAAGAGCTGCCTTTGGATACTCTTGTTCTACTTAAAAAAAAAAAATTCTTGTAACAGTACCTGGCAGGACTGTGTCCTGGAGGTTCTTGGTCCCGTTTTGCCACACCAACCTCTCTCTTGATCTTGACAGATTTAGACGACAGAATCAACTCAGCATTTAGCAGAGGTCTACAAAGAAGCTGGTCCTAGACAAAGAAAAGATACTGGTTCATCATTTCTAGCTTTTATTCAGCTGTGACCCTTCACTGTCAAAGTTTTCTGGGAATTTTTTTGGCCCTATTCTCTCCCCTTCTCCCATCACATCCTTTCTTCAGTCTCTCGCAATCTGGTTCTATATCTACCTCCACCTAGCAACTGTGGTTGATCACCAACATGTCAAATCAAATAGGCTTTCCTCAATTCTCATGTCACATGATGGTTTTGCAGTCGTTATGCTGCTCAGCAGCCCCTTCCTTTTGAACCCCCCCCCAACATCTGGGCTTCACATGCTGATTCTCCTTTGACCTCTCAGACCACTTCTCATTTTCATTTGCTGTTTTCTCTTCCCTCACCAGCCTTTTAAATATTGGATTTACCCATAGCTTTTGCCAAAGACCTCTTCTTTTCTTACTCACTCTCCTTCCCTATAATTTCATTACCAAGTTTTGAGAGAAGACTACCAAATCTATGTCATTTCCTTCGTCCTTGTCTGGGGGTTCAGACCTAGATCCCCAGTTGCACACTGGGTTAGCTGCAACTGAGTGGCCAAGCAGCACACATCCAAATCAAATTCTCACCTGTTCCACCCCATTCCCTGCCCTCTATTGCTGCCCTCCACAAGTCTGTGGAAACTTCAAGTCCCCCACAGTTTTTGTTGTCCTCTTCCTACCATCCCCTACATTTAATCGGTCATCAAGTTCTTCCAAATTAGTACTCGAGAGGTCTCTCAAAGTCATCCTTTCTGCCCCTTTGCCTCTACTCTTTGCCTAGTTTATGTCCTGACCTTGGACCTGACCCATTGCAATAGCCTCCCCACCTTAGTGCCAGTCTCTTCCTCTCCAAAGCTGTCCTTCACACTGCTGCTGGAGTTATTCATATTTTCCTGAGCGACTGTCCTCCTGAAAGAGGTCCAGTGGCTTCAGTTTCTATAGGCTGAAGACAACAGCATCCAAAGCCCTTCACTACACATGACACAGACCTAATTTCACTTTTTAACCACATAAGTCATGGTAAAGAGTGTCTGAGGCTCCCAGTAATCAAAGAAATTTGAAGAAGGGTTTAACTTCTGTGGGAGGAGGGTAAGCATAAAGGCATGCCCTAGTGGGGAAGCAATATGAGCAAAAGCAAGGAAGATGAAAACACTATTGGATTAGGGGAAGACAAAAAAGAGATGAGCTAATGGGCAAGGAAGGCTGGTGTTGTCATGCAGGGAGGGATATGGTTCAATCAATAGGATGGAGAAAAGTCATTAGTAAGAGTCTTCAGACAAAAATCAAACCTGAATTTAATAACAGGACTATGTTCATTTCCATGTATATTACCTATCCCTGCACACAGCTTCTCCAAACCTAATATTCTACAGCAGACCCAACAAAATGCTCCCAAACTGGCTAAGTGCTCTTACTTCTATTTTAGGCTTTCAATCCCAATTGTTAACAACTCCATTAAATATAAAACTTCCTTTCAGAGCTCCTTGGAAATGTGTTACATAAATACTGCATATTTCCCCTTTTACTTCTTCCCAGCATTTCTCCAGCTCCTAAAAATAACGACTCAGATGCTGGCTTTGTTCACTGTTCGAGCTCCCATTTGCACACCTATCATGTTCAGAGCCCAACTGGGACAGATCACTTTCACTGGTGTTTCTTTTCTGTGTCTTCATTTCTTCCTGCTCATATAGCATTTTTTAAAATGAAACTTATGCTCCTGAGGAAATTATGTTCTGCCATGGGAATTAAAAGGCTACAGATTATCATTTTTCTTTTCTGATTTCCACTGTAGCCCCAGAACACATCTTCTATGGCCAATATAAGAGCTCTCCTATGTACATTTAGAAGGGCAAATAAGAACACTAATAGACAGTGATTGCCAATATTTACTTGAAAGCTACGACTTACTAGGAGGCAGAATCACATTCAAACCTCAGCAGAATCACATTCAATTATCACATCAATCTGATGACTACGTATCATTACCCTCCTCATTTTTTAGATAAGTAAATAGAAACTTGGAGAGGTACATTTTTACCTCTCACCCTCTCCCACCCTAAAAGCCCTGACTTAAGCCTTATACAAAGTATCCGTGTAACAAAAACATTTGTACCCCCTTAATATTTTGAAATTCAAAATTTAAAAAGAAACTTAGAGAGGTTAAAGAACTTGATCTAAGGTCACAAAACTGATAAGTGGCAGTGCCCAGTGACAGACCTAGATCTGCAGCGCACCATAACTCATGTTCTATATGCGGAAAATCACACGTAAATTTTGAAATAGAAACCTAATCCTGGTATCTCAGGTCGAGTTCTCACAAAAGCAGACTCAGAAACAAGGATTGGAGTGGCAGCACTCTGTCCACAGCCACAGAGGAGGGAAGTGGCCCAGGGAAGGGAAGGAGCCAATAAAGGGTGAGCATCACCTGACGAACTCTGGGAGATGACATTGAACTATTGAACATGCCTGAGAGTTAACTCAATCAGGACGCAAGGAAACTGAGATATTTCTCCACCCACTCCCATGCCAGTCATTGCTGCTTTGGGGGCATTAAATGTGGCACTCGACATTTGCCCTGAGCACACTCCCTGGTCAGAAAAATAACCTCAGGCAGAGAGTCACAGACGTTCACAGAAAGTAGCCTGCTGCAAGTAGAGGTGAGTACTCACCAAGAGCATCTGCTACATATGCATCTAGCCCAAGAACTCAAAAAAGGAGAGAAATTTTACCCCAGGCTTGTACGTTCAATTAAGCTGCTTCACACACCATCCTCTGGACTCGGCTTAAACAATCGGTATTGGTATTGGTCTTCACCATTTTTTTTCAGTGATTCTCTTTTTTCTGTCTCCAGCTGGGCAATACAAACTTTGAAGGACACACAAGGATGACCGTGGGGCTGCCATCACCAGAAACAGTGGGGTCCCTGCCCATCCTCCCACCATTGCACACCAGCACTTTCCACCTGCCAGCACCACACTGCACAGTGGAAATCTGTACCCTCCCCGCAATAAAAGATTCCTCACACTGTCCCTTTGGGCTGCAATGACTAGATCCTGCAACAGTCTCCAAATTCCAATTTTTTACATTCCAAGATGAGGTCATTTTCCAAGGATTATATCTCTGAAAAATCCTCCTTAAATTTCTTCATTTGAGATTTTTCAATTCTGAATTTCCTACATTAGTAAACGCATCACCAAGAGAGCTAAACATTGCATAGTTCTTTGGGGTTAAATAACTCTTTAAACAATTTCATAGGTTGGATGTATTTTCTTGATAACAATAAACAATAGTACTAAAGAGTTCTCATATAATGATGACTCGAGATGTGCCCTGCTAACTAATGAGCTCATTATTTCTTACTATAACCCTACAAGATTCTTTCAGTTTAAGAATCAAAAGCCCAGACAGTTAATTTGTCCAAGGTCATACAACAAATTAAAGGCAAATCCAAGGTCCAAACCTAAACTGGTTTTTGTTTGTTTGTTTGTTTGCTTTACCATACCACAGTGCCTGTCTAACATTCCCTGGAGAGAATTGTTCTGGAACTCATTGCCATAAAGACACAAAAGAAATTATTGCTAAATAATGACCTATTTTCATAAATATGAAATACAGAGTACTTCAGAACTGTGTTGAATACAGTATTACAATATCCTGCAAAATGGCTGATTTGTTATTGAGTGCTGCTTTATTCTCCATGAGAAGCCAAATTAATAATGTCATCTACATTTGTTCTTGAGAGAAGGATAACTTGGTAGAATGGAAGGAATTACGAGATCATCTAATCACCGGCTTGCAGAACTGAGGCCCAGAGAAGTCAAGTTAACTAATTGAAGGGCACTCAGGTAGCTAGCTAGCAGTCAGCCAGGATTAAACCCCACCAGCTTCCCCGACTTCAGGTCTGTAGCTTTTTCCATTCGCCCCACCAGGTTGTGTCTTTTCATTTAAACTGCCCCCTTGGGCAATTGCAGATGGTCACAATCTTTAGCACTAATGCAAATTTCTATCAGTTCCACTGCCCCACGTTTCTAACAATTCTCAGAAATGTTTTTCTCACGGGCATTTAGGATAGTGATATAATAACAGGATTTTTTTTATGTCTTTTCTCCTAAGGAAATAACAAGCCCAAGCTCCAGGCTTCTGTTTCATCATTATATAATACTTGTCTAGGATTGCAAATCACTTGCAGAAGGACAAGGCCCAGGGGAGGAGGGGGTGGGTGTGAATCTTTTGTGGTTTCTTGGGTAACGTGAGGCGATTTGTCATTTTAGAGAGGCCAGAGCCTATACCCTAAGATCCATATGTGATCAGGCTCGTTTTGATCATCTTTGAAACCTTGCAATTTCTGAGGCCGCCCTGAATGAGGGTAGAACACAATGGTTGCAGACAGACCTGTTTTTCTCTTCCTTTCCACCCAAGTAAGAGAACAGGCTAATAATAAATCAAAGTTCTAGAACTTGAATTTGAACTGAAAATACCTCCGAATAAAACCTGTTTCTTCCATCCTGCAAATAGGAAGGGAAGCAGTCACCCAGAGCTGGGAACTGGTGCATCTTCTGTGAATGCACGCCCTCTGATGATGAATTTTGGTAATGACTGGCTCTCGGGAGAAGTAAACAAAATTATCATACCAAAAAGAATTTTTTATTGAGGGGGGAGAAGATCTACAGAGAACTCATTAATGTTCAACTTTCTAGTTATAAGTTGGCGGTTATGGAGGACCCACTGAGAGCTGTTTTAGTTCTCATGGAGATTTGCACAAGAGAAATTCAAAGCACTGTTACTTAGGGATCTTTCAAAACACCTTATTGGTGGGCAAATTTATAGAAAAGTGGCAATAAAGCACCTCTGAAGGAGCAACCGTATAACATTTTGGCTATTTATGTTACACTCTTAGCAAAAGCAGTGTGCAGTCCCCTCAATTTGGGAAAATGGACAAAAAGAATTCCAGAGTAAATAAAAATAATTTTCAAAGAGTTTTGACTAAAAACAAAAGAGGATTTTTTAAAAATATAGTACAATAAGCTATGCCTTCATTGGCAAATTCATCATTGACAACTCTTGTCTTTCTACTTTTTTGTCTCCTTGTAAAAGCCTTGCAATCTGCTGCATATCTTTCTTTACTTAAGTATTTAGATTAAAAGGGCAGTGAGAGAAAGCCAGTTCCTTCATTAGGCATTCCACTCAGCAGTATTCCATTCCCTGGTTCCTGCTCTCATTTGATAAGGGATGCATTCCAATGATCTATGGTTAGCTGCTAGTGGCAAGAGAATTTTCCCTTATAATTCCCTTCCCTGCTTCCCCTTTGCCACTCTCCTCCACCCACATGTGCCTCTAATTCAGACCACCTCAACTGCCTCCATTATTCATCCAGATCACTCCTCACCTCGCTGTGCACAAGCACCCACGTTTATTTCCTTAGCGATGCTCAGTTTAACCTCTTGGTGCACAAGAAATACAAAATCGAATCAGTTGGCTGAGTCTAGCACTCACAGGGACTTGTGCACAGGTTTTGCAGTTCCCGCCCTGGAACCGATCAAGCAGGAGCCCATCTGCAAAAAGACCGCATTACGTAAGGCAGCCGTGAGGCCACCTATGAGGCCAAGGAGGCAGCTCACATGGCCACAGCTTCACCCACATACTTGGAAAATCCTCCATCAGCCCCTCGTGAAAAGCAAACCCAGACGTCTGTCGTCGTGCGTACATTCTCTGCCAGCCAGCAAGCACACAGGTATAGAATAGAATCTCTCGCTGCATTTGTGCATTCAGAAAACGAACTACTTAGCAGAATTCATGTTGCTCCAGGGGAATACAGAAACATGCTTTGCTTCTTTGAAATTCCCTCAACTCTCTATGAAGGCTAGCAGTGTGCTTGGGATGTCTTTAGCTCATTCGTTTTCCTACCAGGGCAGCATGTGTTTAGTGAGTAAGGTGAACAGAGCAGCGAGATCACAGGACGGTAACCCAAATTCGTCCTTCCTGCTCCTTGGCTGAGCTTTCTCGCTTGGCTGCTCTGTGGGAAGAAAGGAGGGCATCGCGAGAAATCGGATTTAGCTGCGATAACCCGACTCCTAGCTGCAAAGTTTTGGACTACATTTAAAGACGTCTAAATCTCAGATGGAGATTTGGTTTGAGTAATGAGTGGGCAAGTAAAACCTCTCTCCACCTGGAAAGAAATTATGATAAGAAAAAGAAAAGAGACTTGAGTCGAAATCATTTTTCATCCAAGTAATTTGGGTTGATCCTAAGTAGGTCATTGCACTTCGGCTCTGCTATGCTTTCAACTGATGCTCATTCAGCTTTGGGCAATGACTGAGCATTGCTTTTAAGTGGAAATATTATTTTTTCCTACCAAGGTATCACATACTTACATTTAGTATGCAAGAAAACTCCTTCCCTTACTTTTGAGATCAGATTTATATTATATGGATATTTTCTTTTTGTTATGTTAAGATAGCATTGCATTATAGAAAGGAAATAAATAGAATTTTAAGGGGGAGAGAGAAAAAGAGGAAGAGGAAAGAGGGAGGCAAATTAGAATGGGTGATAGAGAGGGGGTGGAGATGGGAACGGAGGGAAGAAAAGTGAAAAAGCTCAGGAATGCTTAAGGGCATCAGAAAGAGCAGGTCGCACCCTAAGAGAAAAGGCAAGTGTCAATTCACTGCTGATAACCGTCAGTTAGCGAGGGCTAATTAGAGAAAGCTAACAGCTCCTGGAGGCTCCACAGAATCTGGGGTTAGGCGTATACCAGCTATGCACAGCTCCCTCCCTACTAGGAATCTTTTCCCATAATGTAATGGGAGGTGTCACTGATGAGAGATTGTCAGACATGAGAATCCTGTGAAGAAAGGAAAGGCTGAGCAGCCCTGGAAATAAGCAAGGGAGAAAGAAACGAATGAATCCCTGCACTGCTAATGAAAGGCACCAAATACATATTTGAAGATGAGAAATGCCTGAAGAGGACAGTAAACCCAGTAATTAAATCATTGAATACCTATAAATCACCCCATCCCCAAAAAATCTAGGAAAACAATTATTCTGTATTAATACTGAGATGTGTGGCATTCACAAGGACTATTAGTCATTACATGGCAGTCATATAGCATAGAGCTGGAATGTCTACATCTTTCCCGTGACAAGCCTTCAGAGATTCTTGTTATGTAAGTGTGGGTGGGTGGCATCTGGCTTTTGGTTCAATGACAATATTTTCAACATTTTTTTGACTATTTCTAAATTCTGTAGCAAATACTTTCCAAAACCTTAATTCTGAATTGTGTTCAATATGCAAAGTTCTGGACCTCTTCGTGAGCTGCCTTTGTTGTAGCTGTTATTGACGATGATGATGATGATGATGATGATATTTTGTTCTTGGAGACAATGAGGTTGTATAAATAAAGGAGACAAAAGAGGTAGATGTTCTGTACACTGCAGCAGTTTTCTGGTAAGAATTGATTTTATAAAAGGCTTTTCTGCCACCTAGTGGTCATTATGTGGAACTGTCTTATTCTAACGAAACTCATTGGACTACATTTTAAAATGTCCCTACAACGTGCAGAGAGCTAGTGATTAAAATACTAATGCTACTATTTTGAAAATCCTAATAATAACATAACCTTGACCTTTATAAGTTCCCAGTCGTCTAGGGAAATCAGCCATTTAAATATTTACAGCAAAAACATTATGCTATAAACGAAACCATTAATAATAATAGTTAATATTTATGTAATACCTGCTATGTGCCAGACATTGATCTAAGTACACGTTTTAACCTATCCTATTAACCCTATGAGGTACTATTTTTAGCCTCATTTTACACAAGAGGGAGCTGAAGCTCAGAGAGGTTATATAGTTCCCCAGAGTCACATAGAGTAAGACCTGGGGCCAGGCTTTGAACCAGGCAGGCTGGCTCAAGCCTGTTCTCTAACCACTGAATATTTGTTCGGTAAGTACAATAGAAGGATTACACAGTAAGTAACCATAGGAATTGAACCATGGCAGTGAGGATGGGAGCAAAAAATTTACAGTAGGAGAGAGACCTAAATTTTTTGGGGCGGGGAGGGGGCATAGAATTAATAGGACTTGGTGCACAATTGGATGGGGAGAAGAGTAGGACAGAAGATGACAGAGTTTCTGGCTAAGGAAAATGGAGATTGTATTTAATCAAGACAGTGAATTTTGAAGTAGACATAAGTGTCAGTGGAATGGATGAAGATACAACTCTCATTTCTTGTTTAGAGGCTTAGAAGTGATGAGAATAGACATATTTCAAGCAAAAATATGAATGCTAGGAAAAGGCCTAAGCACAATTAGGACAACTGTTCATTCATATCGTGGATCATTGACCTGAAGAAGACATCAGTCTATACTCATCTGACAGGACTTTGTAAAACTTTCAAACTTTCTGAAGTTGAAAATGTCTATCATGAGCTACACCTACAAATAAATGTTCAAATGTTGTACTATACATTGTTATACAAAAAGTGATTAATGTGGGGTCCCATATGATATGTTCTCCAGGAATCCTTCATAGAACTTTATTAAAGCTGGAGGGACTTTGGACTTCAAGCAGTCTGACTTCCTCATTTCACAAGTAAAGGAAGTTATGTCAAGTCAAATTAATAAATATTTCTGAGCACCTACTCTACATTAAGGATCCGAGGCAGTCATTGCATGAGCTTTAAAAAAGTGTAACACAGAGTTCTTGATCTCAAGAAGTTTACGCTTTAATTGGGGAGATGATCTAGTTGCTCTTCTGGTCTGTTCAGAATCCATTCCCCTTCTTTTCGTCAAAGCCTCCTAAATTTCTCTGGGGGAATAATTCCTCCTCCGCCCTCAGTGATTTATGTGGGGCTGACCCCACCCCTGCTCCAGGTGACACAGCCTAGCCAATAAGACTATAGCCCATTTTCACATGATAATAATTAATCCAGAGATGGGATAATGACACAGCCAGGCCAATAAAAGCAAATGAGCAATCAGGCCAGGAGATTTTCTGAAACTTTTTCTGCTTTTTTTAATTACCTGCATACTTGAAATTTTGTCTTTAAACTTGAAGTCCAATTTTGGATGTAAGATATTCTGTATCTTTTTTACCCTGGTACAAAAGATACTCCCTTTGATCTTAATCTTAATATGTTGTTTTACCTTCATTTCCAGGAATTTTTCCTGCATTCTAGCTCTATTTTTCTGCATTCAGGAATACAATTAATGGTCCAGCATACTGGATTATCTCTTCCATTTCTGACATCCTCTCTTCTATTCATCTTTTCCCCTCTGAATATACTGAGAATATCTCAAGTATTTTTCCATGCCTATTTTCAGCCCTAAATATTATGCTCCTTTCTATCTCTGATTAGTTTTTTAATGTAATGTTAAGAAAATTTCTTTATCTTTGCAATCTCTAATTTGAAGTCAGATAATGTGATTTCTCCAGTTTTGTTCTTTTTGGTCAGGATGGCTTTGGCATTCTGGGTCTTTCTATTTAAATTTTAGGATGATTTTTTTCTATTTCTGTGAATAATATCATTGGTATGTTGATTGGGATTGCATTGAATCTGTAGATTGCTTTGGGTAGTATAGACATTTTAATAATATTGATTCTTCCAATCTCTAAGCATAGAATGTCTTTCTATTTTTTTGTGTCCTCTTCAATTTCTTTTTTTTTTTTTCTTTTGAGACAGAGTCTTGCTCTGTTGCCTGGGCTACAGCCCAGCTCACAACAACCTCCAACTCCTGGGCTCAAACGATCCTCCCGCCTCAGCCTCCCAAGTAGCTGAGACTACAGGCATGTGGCCACCATGCCTGGCTAATTTATTCTATATATTTTTAGTTATCCAGCTAATTTCTTTCTATTTTTAGTAGAGACAGGGTCTCACTCTTGCTCAGGCTGGTCTCGAACTCCTGACCTTGAGCGATCCCCGCCCGCCTCGGCCTCCCAGAGTGCTAGGATTATAGGCGTGAGCCACTGCGCCTGGCACAATTTCTTTCATCAATGTTTTATAGTTTACATTGTAGAGATCTTTCACTTCTTTGGTTAAGTTTATTCCTAGGTATTTTATCTTCCTTGTAGCTATTATAAATGTTATTACTTTCTTGTCTTCTTTTTCAGGTTGTTTGCTGTTGGCATATAGAAATGCTACTGATTTTTGTATGTGGATTTTGTATTCTGCAACTTTACTGAATTTGCTTATTAGTTCTAATAATTTTTTTTGTGTATGGAGTCCTTATGTTTCTCTAGATATAAGAGCATATTATCTGCAAACAAGGATAATTTGACTTTTTCCTTTCCAATTTGGATGCCCTTTATTTCTTTCTCTTGTCTGAATGCTCTAGCCAGAACTTCTAGTACTATGTTGAATAACCGTGGTGAAAGTAGGCTTCCTTATCTTGTTCCAGATCTTAGAGGAAAGGCTTTCAGTTTTCCCCATTCAGTATGATACTAGCTGCAGGCCTGCCATATATGGCTTTTATCATGTTGAGGTAAATTCCCTCCACACCAAGTTTTTTGAGAGTTTTTACCATGAAGGGATATTGAATTTTATCAACTGCTTCTTCAGCATCAATTAAAATTATCCTATGGTTTTTGTCCTTCATTCTGTTGATATGCAAATCAATCAATATGATACATCATATGTGGAACTATCCTTGCATCCCTGGGATGAATCCCACTGGATTGTGATTAATAATCTTTTTATTGTGTTGTTGAATTCAGTTTGCTAGTATTTTTAAGGATTTTTGCATCTATGTTCATCAGAGATATTGGCCTATAGTTTTCTTTATTTGTTGTGTCTTTGTCTGGTTTTGGTATCAGGGTGATACAGTCCTCATAGAATGAGTCTGGGAGTGTCCCTTCTTCCACAATTTTCTGGAATAGTTTAAGCAGGATTGGTAAGAGTTCTTCTCTGAATGCTTGGTAGACTTCAGCAGTGAAGCCATTGGGTCCTGGGATATTCTCTGATGTCAGACTTTTTAGTACTGCTTCTATCTCATTCTTTGTTATTGGTTTATTCTGGTTTTGAATTTTTTCCTGGTTCAATCTTAGTAGATTGTATATGCCTAGGAATTTATCTACTTCTTGTTTTCTTGAATTTATATTTTTACTGGAGTCTTTTATAACTTGTAGTACATATAAGAAATCGCCTTATTCTTCCAGATTTAGGGGTTCTTCTGCCATTTATTTATTTATTCATTTATTGCTGTGTCCTTTTGTTTCACCTGCCTTGTTTCTATTATGGATTTACCTATCTATCCACCTGCTTACTGATTTGGCTGTAATATGGTTGCATGGCTTCCTTGCCATTTTATTTCATCTTGTTAATGCTGAATGTGAGTAGCTTTATGCAAATATATTTTCTCAGAAATTGTATGGGTAAATTTTCAATGACACCTTTGCCACTTTATCCAAGATAAAGCTATCCTTTTCGTTGGAGGGATGGGTGTTGCATTCTTTTGTTTAGGTGGAAGCCATGCAAAGGAGAACTAGATAATTCACCTGGAACTGAGTTAATCCCTTGCTGGGGAATCTGAAATCTGAGTTTTTTAATCTCCTTTTTAAATTTCCAGTGCCAGTTTCCATTTTACGATCCCTTTTGAAAGGAATTAGAGATAACCAAACCTTCTATACCTTTGAAAATTAGTTTAAGGAGATGATAATATAAAGCCTTTTCTACAAAAAAAAAAATGTTATAAACTCCTTTAGCATCATGCCCAACCTGACACAACTACAAGTTCCATGAACTTTGTTTCTCTTTTCAATCAATTTCAATCTGAAATATTTTGAAATATACCTCTGTGTAGAAAGAGGGAAGGTGATAGGAGGAGTGACCCTTTCATTTTAAGTAGCGATGCACAGTATGTGCTCCATGGCATGAGACCAGCCAAACTCAAGTAGCATGTGAGAAAAGGACCACAATGTCAGCATAGTAGACAAATGTCTGCTTTATTTTAAACAAATTAATTTATGTGATTATCACAGCATTTCATGTGGTTTTATGCACTTCATAATCAGCCTTATCTCTCTACTTCCATGCAAAAACTCTCCATTTCAGCCAAAGTGGTCCATTCACTATAACCTAAATAAGCCTTGAATTCAGTCTCTGAAATTTGGCTCATGCCATGCCATGCTACTCCTCTTAAATACTTTTTTACCCATTTTTTTTATTTCAGAATATTATGGGGGCACAAATGTTTTGGTTACCTAAATTGCTTTGGTACTGTTTGAGTCTTTTACCCATTCTTACATAGCCTTTAAGCTTCAGCTAAAATTGTACCTCCTTCATAATGCTTCCTCTGTGCCAATCTGAAATGATTGCTCCCATACTCCCAGAATGTGTTGCATTCTGGGAAAATTCTTCAGCTCTATCCTCCATTTCACTAATTCATTCTTTAGCTCTGTCTAATCTATGGTTTAATCTGTCCACTGAATTTGTATTTTAAGGACTACATTTTCTATTTCAGGGCAAATCAATTGGTTCTTTTCAAGGCTTCTTGAATTTTTTGGCAGTACCTTGATATTTTATCATATTTTTCTTCTTTTAAAAATGTTTTGTCATATTTCATAATACATATTTAATACTCTAATCATCTTAAGGATTTGAGGGTCTCATCCAACTGTTGGGTGTGTTGGCCGCTTTTCACTCCTGGTGGCATGTATCCATATGCTTTTTTTTTTTCAGTGGTGAGCTCATCTTTAGTAGGGCTTTATCTGTATGAATCCCTTGTGGTCTGGGTTGAGGGTGTGACTTTGCAGACAAGATTGTCATTTGCTTCTGCCAGGGTAATCACTGAATGGGGACCACTTTTTATGTTCATTTCATGGGTTGAGGCTTACTGGACCATAAAAGGAATATATATTTGAATCAAGAATTCAACTGAAAGCAAAATTAAAGTCCCAACTTTTCATTTGGGGCACCTAAAGAACAGAGGAACTGTCTCCCTGGCAGTGGGTACATTTTGCTTCTGTTGCACTCTTTCACTGTGGCATAGACCTTTCATGGTTGTGTATTTATGCAGTCATACCTTTTCTGGCTTTGCTCTGGCCTGACATATAGGTGTTTGTCCCCATTTGGCTCTTACAACTTAATCTTGTTACAGAGACCAACCAAATTCACCACCCCCAACCCTGAGAAACAAGAGATTCAACTCCACCCTTACAATTCTGGTTTTTTTTGTTTTTTTTTTTTTTTCCATTTTCCTCTTCAGTTTTGGTTCTTGGAGGAAATTCCTTTAGTTTCTTATTATTTCAGTTTCTATTAAAGTGATATTTATTATGTTTAATCCATTTGTTCTTTATTTTTTGCATTGGGGTGATTAACATTACCTAAGACATCACATTATAAGAAATAGAAATTTATAATTGACACAATAATTAATCAGAGAGAGCCTTTGCAAGAGATCTCCTGTTGTTGTCTTGACCTATTATTTAAATCTTAAGAAAGCTTTTTCACTCATCTTCTCCTCAAATAAATTACCAAAAAAAATGAAGCCAGGAATTGCATCTCACAATTCTTTTTATTTATGATGGTGTTTTGCCTAGCATAGCTCCAGGTTAATTCATAGAAAATAAGTTGGCTGAAAAGGTTTGGGTTGAACACAATTAGTCAAAGCACCAAATTGATTAAAAATTAAACTGAATAATGCAAGTTTTCTTAAATATTGATAATTTGACACACCATTAAATAACTAAAGAAATATTAGTAGAATGGAAATAGACTGTTGAATGAGATAGATATAGTGTCTTCTTTTATAGAGATTATAGCATGGGGTGGGTTTACAATCCTTTAAGTGTTTTAAAGCATGTTTATTAATTTCTTCTCCAGAAGTTTTTGTCTTCACAAACACATTACTATTTAGTTTTTTATTTATAGTTCATTCTTATCCACTTATTCTTGCTATGCTGGTTTGCCAATGCTTTAATGAATTCTTACACTTGTCTCTAGCTCTAAATGAATTGTCTAAAAACAAATTAGCATAATAATTAATATTTACAATATCCAGTCCATGTTTTCATAATTTCTGTGCAACCTAGGATAGCAGCATAAATTTTAAACCCATTTATAAAAGTAATTTTGTCTACCTTCTCATTTGCCTTTTTGTCCTTTTAAAAATTAATTTTTAACCATCATTGTTCATTTAATCTACTTAACATGTTTTTACTATATTTGTATAAACATTTATCTTATATTTGAAGTTGTTTTAGCCGTATTTGACATAACTTGGCCAGCATTCATCCAGTGTTTGCTGTCAGGATTGAAGCTGTAATACAAAGCACATGCAACCACAATGTGAATGCAAGGACAAGCTTAGTATTGCTTACATTGCTGGCCTGAAGGAAGGTCGAACTGATGCTTGCCTTGCTGCTGGACAGGAGACAGAAATATCTTCCTGGATTTTAAGACAGACAGAAAAATTGGATCTAAACATTGATCCTTATATGATTGTCATGAGCTTTGAGCCATCAGTAATCAATGTAACTACTTGTATAGTTTGAGTTCACTGAAAAATAAACTTCGATTTTCTTCCATGGAAGGCCGCTTTTCCAGCTGACAGCTAATACCTCTATATATAGTAAGGCCCTCAATGAATTAGAAATTTTTAAAAAAGAAATAAAAGAGTAAAAATTGTTCCAATTCTGAAAAGTGAACAAAAATTCTTAAAAGCACATAAAAGTTTGCAAAAACCACCCCATAGCATTTATTTGTTTAATAAGTAAAAATAAATCATTGAGAATTATTATTTCAACAATTTACATTTAACAGAATGGTCTGGGACTGCCTAATAACAACAGCTAACCTTTATGAGCTGCAACAGTATTGCCCATCTCACATTACTCTTCTTGTGGTATGTCTTTCATACTCCTCCCATTGAGAGGTGGGGACTTACATTTCCTTCCCTTGAATCTGGACAGGCTTGTTACTATAGCAGAAGTGATGTTATGTGACTTTGGAGGCTAAATCATAAAAGGTATTTCATCCAGTTCTCTTCTACCCAGTTCTCTTAAGTTGCTTGCTCTTGAAACCCAGCCACAACACTGTGAGGAAACCAAGAATAGCCCACTCAGAGAGACCACGTGGAGAGACCATGGTGTAAATGTTCTAGCTGATAGCCCAGGTGAGGTCCCACTGATATCCAGCAGCAACCACCAGACATATAAATGAAGATGTCCCAGAATGATTCCAAGACCCAGGTGTGGAGTCAACACCCAGGATTTGAGTGCTCCAGTTGAGGCCCTAGACATCAAGGCACCATCTCTGCTGTGCCCTATTTGAATTCCTGACCCACAGAACCCATGACCATAATAAAATAGTTATTTTACACCACAATGTTTGCGGGTGGTTTGTGACACATTGGTAGATAACCAAAACATAGCCTCGCTCAAATATGCACAAAAGTTGGTGAAGAAGGGAAATCCTCTCACAGTAGAATTTCAAGCAGCATACATCTTTGTCTGGAAATGGGGATTGTCTAACGTAAGCATCTACACAGATTCCTTGGCAGTGGCTAAAGATGTACATAGGAAAACATGGCCTGAAGAAAACAAAATTAGAAGATGGGTGACAAGGTTTGGGGAAAGGATGTATGAATGGATTTCTCTGAGTAGGCTAAGAGAGTGAGAGTATTTCTATCCAGGGTGAGTGGTCACCAGAAGGCCCCCACAGCCCTACTTAGCTAGTGCTGTCAGCCAGTCTTCTTTCCTAGTCCAGAGCTTGCCCAGACTTGCCCCAGTCCAGAAGATCCATGGCAGTCAGGATGGAGACTGTGCATGGGAACAGTAAGCATGATCTTTCTTCACCAAGGCTAAGTGCTCTATTTTCTAGCAAGCCTTTTGTTCTGCAACCCACAAGGCTTACTTCTTTTTTAAAGAATTGGTTGTTCTCTGAAGGGAGGTGGGTAGAAACTCTCCTGATTATATTTAGGTTGAACTATATGAAATTGCCAATATTAAATCATTTTGACTTATAAAAATAGCAATTTCATGTGGTTCAACCTAATAGTTAAGAGATTTTTTTCAGGATGGAGAAGTAGAAAATCCAATTAAAAAATCAAGGCAATGTATTGATCTTTGTGCATGGTGTTCAAGATCAATTCAAGAGCTAAATCAATGAAGTTAGCTTGTGTCATTATCCCATGATATAATCTTCTTAGTTATATAAAAATACTGACTATAATGTCAATCAAGCAATGCCTGGTTAAAGCTTAGTAATGTAGGAGGATTGAGAAAAATGAAGGGAGAAGGAGGATAAAATGACTGGTAGAATTAAAAGGGAATCAATTTCTGCCATCATAAAAGGCATACCTGATTGCTTTACTAAATTTGAAGATAATGAAGTACAGAAGAGGCACTTACCCATCTGAGTCATAGGTAAGATGGAAGGCAGTAATTACAAATACTATTTTTTATTTCTTTCCTAAAATTTATCTCTGAAGATAATGGTGCATTTATTAGAAGAAAGTACCATTCGAATTTGAGTCATCTGAAGATTAAAAACAGGGAAACATGAAATGTCTCAAACATGGGGTACTTTGCTGCATCTTAACCAAGAAAAGCCCTTGGAACATGCAAAGCAATGCCTCACATCAATATGCCAAGCACCAACAAAATGCACTCAGGGGAAATGTACGCAGTGGGATGCACACAGTTGAGCCATATTATCTTACTTTCTTCTTCTCACCCACCACATTCAAATTCAAAATTCAAATGGTATTTGTTGGCAACTGTTCTAGACTCTTGGGAAACAACAGTGAACACAACACACAAAGAGGGGGCTCCTCAAGGAACTGGCTTTCTGAATTAGGGAGAAGCTGGATGACAAAATAATGAATAGAATACATAAGTAAGTTTATAATGAATAGAATACATAAGTAAGTTCATAATGAATAGAATACATAAGTAAGTTTATAAAGTATGTTAAAAGTTCATGGAGAGCTATGGGAAAAAAAACAGAAGAGCAACATAAAGAGTTTCAGGAGTGCAGGGCCCAGGATTGGGGACAGTAGAGAGCAGGTTGCAATATTAAATCAGGTGGTCAGGGTACACCTCACTGAAAAGGTGAGATTTGAGCAAAGATGTGAAGAGAGCAGGAGAGTTAAGCAAGTGGATGTCTTGGGTAAGAGCATTCCAAGCAAAAGGAATAGCTAGTGCATAGGCCCTAAGGCAATTTAGGTAGTGCACACTACCTAAGACATTTCTAGTGTGTTCTCTGAACAGCAGGGAGGCCAGTATGGCTGAAGTACAGAGAACAAGGAGAATAGAAAGACAGGAGATCAGAGTTGGCAGGAAACGAGATCATGGATAGCCCTCCTATTCAAGAATGGGCTCCAGCAACACCAGCCTCACCTGCCAGCTGGTTAGAAGTACAGACTCTCCAGCCCCACCCGAGACCTTCTGGGTCATAGTGCACATTTTAACAAGATCCCCAAGTGATTCCTATGCACGTGAAAGTTTGAGAGGCACCAATGTCAAGCATTATAGGCCCTTGTTAGCACCTGGATTCTGACTGGGTGTGAGATGGAAGTCATTGTAGGGTTTTGAGCTGAAGAGCCACATGATCTGCCTTATATTTAAAAGGAGCACCATGGCCTGAGTGTTGGGAAGAGCCTGTAGAATAGAAGCAGAGGAAGCAGTCAGGACATGATTATCATAAGAGCGAGATGATGGCGCTTGGACTAGAATGCAGGGGGTAGAGGTGGTGAGCCCTGCTCCCTCTCCAAGCCATCTCCTCTCCAGTTCAATTCAGAGATACAGGTCTATTATACATCGGAAGGATAGAAAATGCTTCAGAAGAAAATGACCCTTCAAACCAACTACCTTAAAGAAGGGACCTGGGTGCTGAGGGAACAAATAAGGGCAGCCTAACACACAGTCCCTATCATGGCCAGAGGAGTCTTCCAGAAAAAGGAGATGTTTGAGCTGAGCTTAGGAGGAGTGAGAATTAAGCTAGAATGTGGAGGCGAGGAAAAGGTCATTCTGGGAAGAAGCAGCAACATATGTGAAGACACAGATGTGAGGAACCGTATGACACACTTTGCTTGAACAAAGTGCAGAAGGGGCGGGGAGGCACTGGAAAGAAATGAGACTAAAGAACCAGCCAGACGATGAAGTGCCTTGAGCACTGCATCGAGGAGGTTGAAATACCCAGAGAGCTCTGAAGACACAATTTCAGATTTCAAGGTGGAAGTAAGATGTCCATTTTAGAAGGAGCTTTTAGGAAACAACGGGGAGTGTAGATTAGAAGGGGGATGAGCCTGAAGACTGCGAGAGCTGTGTGGAGTCACTAAAGGATGACAGTAATTCATCCCAGGACTGAAAGCCCACGAGTGGCGGTCAGAAATGCCTGAGCCCTGAACAGTATAAAGGCCTGTGTGCGTGAATCGAAGACTATGAACTATATAATCTAGGTAAGTTACCAAACTTCTCAAACCTCAGTTTTTCTTCCATGAGATTGGGTGTTCCTCATTTCCTCAATGAGATCTTAGAGTACTATTGAGAGAATCGCATGAGATGCCTGGCATAGAGTAAATACTCAACAAACTGCCTTATAAAAGCACTCCAAGTGATCCTAATTTTCAGCCAAGGTTACAAACCACTGATCTAGTTAAACTATTTCATTTCTGTATAAAAACACAGAGGTCCACAGGACGAAAATGACTTGTTCAAGGCTGCACTTCTAGTTAGTAAAATATGGGCACTGGAGTCCAGCATATTTTGACGCTGTGGTATAATGGGGAAGGGCTTAGGCTCTGAAGGTGGATGCTGGTATTGCAATCTATGAGCTGTGAGACCGAGCCAATTTCTAAACTTCTCTCTCAGCCTCATCTGCAAGCCAGGGATGACAATAGCACCCACATTACAGGGTTGGAGGAAGGATGAAATACATGAACGTGCACAGAGTGCTCGGCACAGCATCGGGCACTATCAGAAGCATTAATCAAATGCTAGCTATTGTTACTAGCTGTGCTCTGACTCTGTATCTCTGCCGGGTTGTAGAAAAGCTCTTGAGAATTTTAATCATTGTTTGCCTCATCCCTTATTGCTACACTCTTAAGAATAGATTTTTAGATATTTGAACTGAAAAAAAAAAAAGAGCTGAGCAGTTATAATTCCCCCTGCCAGCTGATACCAGGAGTTTTAATCAAATGAACCAAATATATCTGTGTACCAAATGTCCATGTTCACGCACAGGCCCTAGACAGGTGCAGTTTGTGCTGTCACTGAGTTTTTGATGTCACCGTTTCCTGTGTGTAATCGGTAATCGACACCAAAGCTCTGACAAAATGACCAATTTTAGAGTGCCATTAGCTGTCTCCCTGGGTTTGGCTGTAAATGTAACATAAGTAGAATCTTTATTACATCAATTTCTTATTGCAGTCATATTTATCTTCTTGGAGTAAAAGCGCTCTGGGAGGAGCTGAGTGGGTGGGTATTTTGGCTTGTTTTCTGTGAAAGGACGATTTTGATGTTATTTTACTATTACCTGAAATTCGTGTGCTATTGCAGAAGCGTCCTTCTCAAGGGAAGAACATGGGTACCGTTGAAGCTAAAGTGCTTTTTTTTCCCATTGTGCGTACAAATTAGGCTAGAGATTTATAAACTTGCTCCTTACAGAAAAGTTGCCCTGGTAATTTTCTTTGTAGTATTTCTGAATATCCTAACCCCTAATTAATCACCACAGGCCACCTTTTGCTCGTTTCGTATAGAGCAAAGAGCTTTCAAATTTGAACACTGGGGGAAAATCATTTTTTTTCGATATATATAAAATTCTAATTGCCACCAGAAGCAAGGTAGCTATATAATTGCCAAAGCCAAAACAAGACGTTTCTGAAGTTACTTTAATTAGAGTTTGTTTCACATTTCATCTTGTCACGAAATTGAAAATACCAACCATGAAAAGCCTCTGTGGATAAGCTTTCTTTGCATTTTGTTACATGTTTCAGCAAAGATTCTTATATATCAATATCGGAACTGTAGATTCAATATCAAGAAACATAAACTTGTATTGTTAATTTGTATGACCATGAGGGAAGCTGACTTAAACTAGGAAAAGATCAATAAAAACACTTTAGAGATTTTAGTTATCGTGTATTTCTGATTAAACAAATTTTGACATCTATACAGAAGTCACTGCCATTAATTTAGTGGTTGGAATTTGCATAAGGTTTGGGGTCTCAAAACAAACCCATCTCTCTGGACAAGTAAGCTCATTTCTTTCGCATCACCTAGTGTGTGGGGGTAGGAACAGAAGGAATGTCATATAAAACCAGGTTCCTCATAGCTCTCTTATGAGTAACATACACTTGAACACAGAAAATTTTAGTTTTAACCATGTGACCCTCCTGGAAGTAGTAAGAACTGAATGAGTAAGCATTTGGAGGAAGTGAGTACCCTGCAACTGATGTCATCCAAAACCCATTCTTATTTTAACATCAACAAAACCCTCCAGTCAAATTGCCCACATTCTCAGAAATTGTAATTGTGGCAAAGCACATGATCAGCTTGGATTTTTCACCTCTCCTTGTATCATGTCCTTTGTTATGTGACTTTGGAGTTCCTCCATAAAGGCAGAGTGTATTTTACCACTCCTTGTCTTTGAGCTAAGGTCTGTCACTTCCTTTGGTCAAAGGAATGTGGGCAGAAGTGTCAGGGTGCCAGTTTGAAGCTTGCATGTTTCTGCTTGCCCTCTTGTGCTTCTGCCATCTTATAAGAAGAACATGCCTGGGGATGAGATACGTGGAGCTGAGCCTCCTGAGTGGAGCCCAGCCTAGATCGGCCAATCCCCAGCCAACTGCAGATTTGTGAGAAATAACAAATCATTGTTGTTTTAAAAACCACCAATGCTTGGGGTGGTTTGTGATGCAGCAGTGGTTAACTCACATAAAACTATAACAAGTTATTGACCTGAGCTTCTTTAAGCTAGTGATCTGTAAATATATATAATGTAGGGCTAGTCTAGTTTCTATTATGGTTTCTATTATGGATGAAGATATCATCCAACTATTTTCTCAATGACAGATTATTTCTCTATGATGGATCAAACAATAATTGAGCAACTATCTATTATGGGATCGATGCTCTTTTGGGTGCTGGTACAGAAGGTGGAATACAAAGTAGTAGTCTCAAAAGTCTCCAACATTGGTAAATGGCCTCTATAGTAACTGAAAAACTGGAACCACAACTGCAAAGACTGTTCAAACAGGAAGCTGTGAAACTTCCTCTTTCCAGAGTTCGGTTTCCTAAAGCCAGGTATGATAGTATCTTGGTCTTTATTTGAATGCTGAATACAGTGTGGCAAGTACTCTCCCTTCCCTGATTCAGGAGAGGTTGTGAAATTTACTCTTGTCATAGTTTTCTGTGGAGGTGACTCATGGAGGAATGGGAAATTCTCACTGGCCAAGAGGCTTCCAGTATGTACAGATGTTAGAGACAAGTGTGTAGTCAAATGGTGAGCTTGAAGTAGAAATTTGGGGTGGTCACCACTAAAATAGAAAGGGATATGATCCCAGAGAACAGAGCCACTGGGCAGAGGTGGGATGGGCTAAAGTGTGACAAAGAGATCAAAGGGGAAGGAAGATGAAAGGAGGAATTCCAAGCTGGAGTTTGAGACAATTGGAATCATTCTCATAGGACCTTTATATTAGTTTATGTGCTTGTTTGGATAGTTTTCAGCACCAAGTAGGATTTATCACCTTATTGGGACTTTCAGCTATGGTGTCTTGGGTGCTCTTTGTTCTGTAGTTCCCTTTCTATAGCGTCAAGAACCAGGATCATCTAGGGAGGAGATGACTATTCCTCTACATTGGAAGTAGCAGAACAGTCTGCCCCTGAAGCCTTCATATTTATCAAAGGATTCTTATTCATCCTTTTGTCACATGGAAGCCTGGTTCAGGAAACAATTGGAAGTTGAGTCTTCTGAGAACCAGGGGTATTGCTTGTTAGGGTCCTTCTCCTGGGTCCTGGGACTTAGATCCTAGGTCCTGCTATGTCATGCCCAAGGAAGCCCTTGACTTCCTTGCCTCCTCCTCAAGAACCCACACGGTGTTCTGACCCATCCAAACATCAGCAGAAGATGACTCATCAGTGGGCTGCCTCTGAATCATGGCTTGGTCCTGATGTGGAAAGACAGAGTGAATGCAGCACTTGAAAATTAATGTGAATTGGCTTCATTGGGGGTATGCACTTACATCTTAGTGTAATTTGACTCACTGTTAACTCTCCTTTGAGTTGGATAAAATAATGACAGCAGGACATTTAAAGTTGCTGTGATTGATGACTTCATTCCTGATTCAGATTCAGCCTGAATGCCCATCATTTGGCATTGGACCTTAATTTCAAGTTAGCTGCTGGTCCCAAGTAATAACTAACTTAACTGATGAGATTCCATAATTTTTGATGCCAAAAATCTTCAAAATGAGTGCTATCAACCATTTTCTTTTAGAGAGAGAAGCAGATTTTCTCATGGGATCAGCCTTCAGAACTGTTGGTTAGTTTTTACATATTGATTCTGATCAGTCTTTCTTGTCCTGTTGGTTTGTTGGCTACTTACCTATTCCTCAGCTTGTTCTGTAAATTATTTAAGATGACAAAATAATAGTTTTATGCTGTGAACTACTATGTAGCCATTTCTTTAAAGCAATTTGTTCTAGCTCTTTCCTTTCTGTATTGTGTCCCTTCATGAGGATATGAAGTCATATCATCAGTACATAATAGCTTACTTTTTTTTTTAACACTTACCATGTGTCAAGTGATATTCTAAAGTATTTTCTTTAATTATCCCAACAACCTGTTTTTCAAATGAGGAAGTTGAGTCAGCATTTCAGAGAGATCCAGTAACTCACCAACAGTAATACAGTTACTGAGTCGTGGAGCCAGATTTTGAACCCCGGAAGGCTAGCTCCAGAGTCATTCCTCTTAACTTTTATGCTACTGACTTCACCAAATGCAAAAGTCCAAATTATCCATTTCCATATACTAGTCAGCATTTGCAAATAGCACTTAATGGAGGAATAATTTGGAGGTATAGGCTTTCTTTTAGATTTATTCTAGAAGGGTAAGAATGTTTTAAAACACCCTTGAATCAACTTGATTGTTTTCCCCAATATCCATCCTATTGTCACTGTTTACTACAACTTGTATTGTGGCTGTAGTATTAATAACTGTAACTTTTATCCTGGTGAGTTGAAGTTCTTTTGTTAATACTACATTTATCTTGGTGAATTGGGGTTCCTGTGTTAGCATTACAATTTAAAAAGCAGCATTTCCCTATTTTATGAACAAGCTTCAACTTTTCTTTCCTAATCTGTCTGCCTTGTGGTTATATCTAGTAGCCATCAATTAACAGTAATGTCAATGAAATAAGAATGTTATGCCAGGAAATACTTCAATGTAGGTGGAGCCCTGCCAACTTTTATTAATATAAGAAAACAAAGCAACTTTATTAATCCAACAGACATTATATTTTGGCTTTTATTTCTATTTTGTTTTCTTTCTGAGTATACAAATGAATTCTTTGCACATAGATTTTCCTTGTTATCTGACACTTGCTTTGAATAAAAGGAAGGTTATTTTAGTGGCAAGATACATGTGTCTTTCAATTTGTTTTCATCCATTCTTCTCAAATATCTTACAAAATTCTCTTATCTATGGTGTTTGAGAAGCAAAATTGCTACTGAAGCAGAACCAATCCAGCACCTTGCTTCCTTTGGTTAGGGCAAAATTTGTTGCAGAAGAAATTGTAATGTGTGCTTCCTGAGCTGCCCCAGGAACAACTAAATCTCCTCAAAGGATTATAAATAATGGACTATTTTTATGCATGAATTTGCTCCATTACTAGTATTTATTACAAAAAAAACCAGAAAGCACTAAGCAATAACTGATTTGCTCATTGAGGATGCAGATTGACTCTGAATAGCACAAAAAAGGTAGACAATAGGAATTCTCAGGCCTAGCTCATTTAACCCACCACAGCCCCTCTCTTCCTCATCCCAGACTCTCTTTACCCTCTCTCCCTCAGCAGATGCTCACAGGTATATTGATGGAATTAATTGGGTGACTACCTGAATATCTAAAAGGACAAAAAAATATATATATATCCAGTGTATTTATGCACTTTCCTCATGAATTCTTCTCTATAAGAAAGAATAACATGTAGAAAAATCTCTACATACCCTTAAAATCTTCACTTGCTATAAATTCAGATTTTGTGCACCTATCTCTCTCTAATGAAAAATCACAAACCAAATCTCACCCAAGAAAAAAAATATAAGATTTCTGTTCTAAGATTTTATCATAGAAATTTTGCATCATTCACACAGTCAAGAGAACAGTATAATGAACCCTCATATACCCATCTCTCTGCTTTAATTATCAACATTTTGATAACCTTGTTTCATCTATCTACCCCCACTTTTTTCTTACTTCTCACCCCACCACCCAGCTCTCCAATAAAGTATTTTTAAAACAATTCCTAGACACATCATTTCATCAATAAATACTTAAGTGTGTATCTCTAACTGGTAACCATTATTTTTTACATAACCACTATGCCCTTATCACGCTTGATAAAAATTAACAATAATTCCTTAATAGCATTTAATGTTTACTTCATATTCAAAATTTCTCCATTGTTTCAAAGGAGAATTGATTTGGTCTAATGACCCAGACTCAGACCCAACAGGAAACAGCACTCTCAGATTAGGATAATTTGAGGGGGGAAGTTATTTATAAAGAGACTTTACAAAAGCATGGGTGGAATATGGGGGAATCACAAAGGATAGTGCAATGACCCTTGCTAATAACAGCAGATCTGTTACCACCCCTGAGTGTGAAGGAGTCAAGAGGACCAAATCAAGGTTACTGAACCTAGAAGGAAAGAATCTGTAGAGAAGACCTCTTCCTGAGGAATGATGTCCTTCTCTCCAGGGATCCAATCAGCCCAAGGTGATCTCATAGAGAGGAAGCCAAAGGAATCAATACCGAGACTATCCTCTCTTCCCTCCCTCTGATCTCCTGCTGGTGGTTCCCACTAGTCAAATCCAACCAAAAAGCAGAGGATAAGGGAGCCTGAAGGCACAATACATAGTTGGTCAGCTTCTCAGGCCAGAGAGAAGGATCAAGAGAAAACCTGGAGGAAAAGTACTTCATGGTATTATCCTGGATGGAGCTGGAGCCCATTCTTCTAAGTGAAGTATCACAGGAATGGAAAAACAAGCACCACATGTAGTCACCATCAAATTGGCACTAATTGATCAACACTTAAGTACACATATGAAGTAATATGCATCGGGCCTTGGGCAGGTGGGAGGAGGAGAAGGGGATGGGTAAATTCACACCTAAAGGGTGCGGTGTGCACTTTCTGGGGGATGGGCATTCTGTAGCTCTGACTCAGGCAGTGCACAGGCAATATATGTAACCAAAGTGTTTGTACCCCCATAATAAAAAAAAGAAAACCTGGAGGAGAAAAGGGGCAATATCTGGCATAGGATCCAACAAGACCTACACATTGCATTTGATTGTTGTGTTTTCTTAAGCCTCTTTTATTCTTTTATAGTCCCAATCTTCCTTTCATATATTTATTTTAATATGCCATTAATGGAGAATGTCTCACATTTAGGATTTGGTTGATTGCTTCCTTTTGGTGCCACTTAAATACTTTATCTCCTGTATAATTTCTATATAATAATGATTCATGTATTGCATTTAAATGTTATGATTTCTATCACACTGCTATCTCTTATAAATTGGTGGCTATACCTAGAGACTTGATTAGATTTATTTAGGTTCAATATTTCTCAGGAAAAAAGACTTTCTAGGTGGTGCTGGAACATCAAATTCTATCACTCGGAGAGGCATGTAGTGTCTCATTGGCCCACTTTTGAAGATTCTAAGATTCAATTTAGCTTGATTCCTCCATTATGGATTTCCATCTATCTTTTACCTAACCTTGACTACACGTTAGAATCACATGTGTCGATTTAAAAACTCACAATGCCAAGGCCACACCTATCATCATTTAAATCAGAATCACTGGGGTGTGGCATGGGCATTAGCATTTTTTAATTACCCCAAGTCATTCCAATGAGCAACCAAAATTGATAGCCTCAGTTCAGACCTAATGATTTTAGCATCCATTGATTCATCATCCATTGATAATCCATTGATTATCATTTTCTCTAGATCCATATTTCATTAGAATTTGTAAATTGGTAATTT
>CAUYRT010006511.1:0-17379 GCA_963574885.1 Lepilemur ruficaudatus
CTTTTCGCATCTGTCCCAGTCTACCCCAACTTTTCCCACCACTATTTTCTGTTCCCAGAATGTTTTTGTCTCAACATGGACTGGTTCTCACCGCTCTGCCTCAGGGAGTTAACGAGTGCGTCTCCTCCTTTGCCCTTTCCCGTTTGTGGGTCAAGGCACCTTGGCTTGTTTGCAAGACACAAGGTGTCTTGAGGCCAATCAACAAGAAACAATCCGTGTGAGAACAGGTGTTCTGAGAACTGCTTTGTTTAAACATGGCTGAGAGATGACCTGGTGTCCACTACAGCCGTATTTACAATCTACCATTTCACCTCACTTTCTACCTTCTCTTCCTATCTTTCCTTCTTCCTTTTCTATATCTCTCCTTGAATCACTGGTTTCTCAGGTGCTACAGGGTGGGTTGTTGTCATTCTCTTTAATGCAGTATGGTTGGTGGAGAAGGCATGGGTTTCAGAAACAAACAGAACACCAAATGGATGCCAGGTCTGCTTATCCCCATCTGTATATAACAATAACACCATGTTGAATTGAATTCTTCCCCAGAACAACTACAGAGATACTAAAAATTTGCTTCTAGGGCCATTTCATCCACGAAAGATCCCAGAGACACCGTTATTCAATGTCTTAACAAATTCTGTGAAAAAATATAAATAGGAAGTAATAGCAATGATCAGGGACAATTGAGTGATTGCAATTTTTGAAAAGACAAAATTGAGAAAAACACATTATCTTTCTTGATTCATACATTATTTTGTGTTAGAATTTCTGTAGAAGAAACTCCTAACCAATATGTGACTAAGCATTAAAATAAAATAGTGAATAAGATAATTCTATTTCTATCATTTTATAATATTTGCTATAGTTAGAATATGAAGGCACTTTTTTTCTCTTGGCATGTGTTACTAGATAATTTTTTTTATATATGTCCTTGATAAATACTGTCAGAACTGTGTCCTAAGAAAGTAGATAACTAGGATAGTTCTTACCACTCCATTAGAGTTTAAAAACATTTGTTTGATCTTTCTGCCTCTAAAATTCTTCTTTAATACATATTTCACTCTAAAGCCAAAAGCAAAAATCAGATTACACCTTCCCTTTCTAGGTTGCCCCCCAATTTCTTAAGAGTTAAAATTAAATTCCTCAGCATCTCATGCAAGATCCCTAATAAAAATAGCTGAAAGTTTATTCCCAATTTCATCTCCCACAGCATCCATTATACTCTCTATGCACCACTCATAATGTATATTTTTCCTATATCATAAAGTGCTCCAACATTTTTCTGTTCAAGTTTTATCACTCTAGGATTCTCTTTCTTCCATGAGGTGGGCCAAAAATATCTTTCTAGGCCCAGATCAGAGACAAATTTCTCCATTGATTTTTTTTATTGTTATTCTCCCTCATAAGCATCTTCTTTATATTCTCCAAGGACTTCCCTTTAGTGTTCACATGTGACAGCATAGTCTCAATTATGTCCTTCTTTCGAACCAGATATGATCTCCACGAAGTCAAAAATTCCTTATGTTTGCTCTGTGTCTCACAGCATCTATTGTTGTTGTACTTGATGGGTTTGTAATAAGATTTAATGAACACCTTTTGTGAAACTGTTATGAGAGTCATATTTATTTTTAACATGTAAGTTGAATTAAAGTTAATTTAGTTTTGGGAACATCACAATTGTTCTGAGGTTAGTGTCATTCTGTGATATTACAAACATAAGATTTGGGAAATACTATTAAAAGGTTAAAGCAGGAAATAGAAAAACCAAAATATCCTTTTTCTTTTTAAACACTGATAAGATGATTTTGGGTTTTGTTTTGATATCATCTAGTACAAACTTAGAATAGTCATTTCATAAACAGTACTTCTTAGGCAAATTTTGCCATGATATTGTCATAAGAAAAAACACATCATTTCTTTATAACTTATTTAGCTTCAGAGGAACAAATACCTGTAGGTAAAGGTTAATCATATTTTGTGATGTGCCTAGTTTTTTGAACTACCTTTCAATGATCTGAATTCCATCAGATATTTTCTCTGTTTTTCCTTAAAATGTCGTATTCTTTACTGAAGAGGCAAAGTTCAAAATTGCACTATCTACCAATTTTCCTGGAAGGGCTTGAAACTCCAACTGACGATACCAAATAATAATCAATTCACTGTTGGCAGACTATTTCTTGCAAGGTGGTATAAATAAAGGTTTTCATAAAATCAAAATTCATACTTTGCATTATTTTATAATACTATAGGGAAATTTTGCTTGAGGTTTTTCTTATAGCCCAATATTTTCATTTTCTGTTGTAGGTAACAATAATAGCTACATGTTGACTTCTGGAAAAATTTAGATTTTGAAATGGGTCTTCTGTCACAATGAAACTAAGTGTAATTCAAATATAATGAAATACCCAAGCTCTGTACTGTTTTACTTGTGTGGTTCATATTCATAGTGGCCATTAGCATATTATTTCATAAGGGATAATATTTATTTAAGTATTAGTACTTTTTAAAAATACATATCATCCATTTTTGCATTATATTAGTTATTTTACATACATTTCACATGTGTAAACTAAACTTACGACACAAGATTTCAGACCTCTTTCCTTTCCTCAACCTAACCTATCAATGGTTAGATTGCAACACTGTTGCTGTAGGTCAGGACCTTTGGGAAGTAGCTCTGAGATAGAGATTATAGGAAGTTTATTAGGGAGTATCTTGGGATCACAGCTTATGTAAAGGAAGACAAGGAGGAAGACTGGGCAGAGTGAGAAGTTGGGCTGCAGTACAGGTACAAGATATTTGCTGACTCTCAAGTTCACTATCAGCTAAAACTGGGTGGCCTTTAGAGCTGTCTCCAAGTGGTCACCGGGCCTCCCACTACACTCCCATACGGACCTGTTGTTGAATTCAGGCTGTCGTGGGAAGAGTTACTCACTTCAACTGAGGGCAGTTCCAGAGTGGACTGAAGGCTAAAAGCTGATGGCTCTGGGGAGGCATGCTCCCAGCAGCTGTGGAATTAAGGCTTTTAATCCTTAGGGGGCATCTAGGTAGTACAGCATGCATTTCAGCTCTGCCAGCAAAACCTCAGTCTTTTCATTTCCCATTACAAAAGCAGTGCTTAATTAATGACCAAATAGCCATTTGCTTTCAAACCTTTTAAAAATGATTATATATAAACATACACACATATATGTTTATGTGTGTATATATATTTAAAATTCATACTGAATGAACTGAATCACAAACTTCTTTTTTATTGGGTAAAACTAAAAGTTCAGTTCCATGTCCATTGGGAGATAAATATTTTCCACTTAAATCCACTTCGTATCTAGGATCTGTGATTATTCCTATTTTAATTATGCTTAAGATTAGTTTTTATAATATGAGGTCAGTGATGTAAAAAAAAAAAAAGACTAGAACAAAACCAAAAATAAATTCACCTTCACCAAAATGCTTAATTATTTCTGGGGGATGGTTTACAAATGAGATTCATTTCCTGCTTTATGCTGTTTTTCATTTCTAAATTTTGAAAAATGCACATGTATTCTTTTTTAATATCTAAGAAACAAATGTGTATATACTATCTAATTGCAGTTGAGTTTATAAAAAAATAAAGCAATAAAAATTTGGAAGGAAATGCTTGAAACTTTTTATATTCAAGGCAATTAGGCATTTAAAAATATTTTTCTGTATTTTCCCAATTTTCTATGATGAGTTTACCTTACCTTTATTTTCTATTTTTTAAAAAAAGTTTGGTCTTTTTAGAAATTACAAAAACTTTTCTACGTATTTTATACTTTAAATATCTATTTTGTTTCATGTATTGCATATTTATGTAGGATATCTTTTATAATACATGTGTTTTAAGTATTAATTTTCCTCAGATCCACCTTTGATTACATCCATTGGGTTTGGATATCATATGTACTTAGTAACATTATTTCTTGATTTAAATAATATTCTTTCATTTCTAAAAGTCTGTAAGTTCACTTAGTAATTTCTTTTAAAGACAAGAGTTATATAGAACTTTAAAAAGAAAGCCCAAATGGTTAGAGTTTGAACTGTCAGACTGAAGATTTTTTTCATCCATGTGACATCGGTCTTTTGGAATATTTCTGAAATTGTCTGTGTGGAACCAAATAAGCTGTGATTAATGTTCCATAAGCATTTGAAAAGAATGTGCATTCTATGTATGATGAACACCATAGATATATGTTCATTAATTACAGAAAATAGGTAGTATTAAAATTCTCTATAATTTTATTTATTTGTTGCCACCACATTCTACCAATTTCTGAGACAAGTTAAATTATTCCAATGTGATTTGGGATTTTTGGATTCCTGTGTTTCTATAATTTTTTTTTACTTTCTATGCTATATAATTCAGGACATAAAAATGCATGATTTTTATTGTAATTTAATAAGGGCTTTTTCATAGTCACCTTGAACTAGAAGTTTCTATATTAATATTTAAATGGGAATAAGTGCTCTAATATTTTGTAAAAGCATGTTATAAAATTAGTTTATAATGCAAAAGGAGGATATGAATGAGAATGTAAAGGAAATGGAGCCTAAAATGACAAGTAGAGAGGAGTATTTTTCAGTGTCAGTCTGTTTTGATACAAGAAAGAGAGCTTGCCATCACTTAGAGGATGAAGATTAAATAAAAGAGTAAAATAGGAGAAGACCTTGTGTAGAAAAGGAAATGATTCCAATCTAAGAGAGATCCATTTTGACCCAATAAGATAACACAGAGGAGTGAAAAAATGTAGTAAAGAGCCCCTGCTAAGTGATCTATGATTTACTATGGTGAGGTGGAAAGAACATGAGATTTCACTAAGGATTGAAATATGAGCCCTCCCCAGTAGTAAGTCTTTAACTATCAATAATAACATCAAATGTAAATAGTGTAAACTCAATAATCAAAAGATATAGAGTGGCTGGATGGAAAGAAAGAACAAGACCTAACTATATGTTGTCTACAAGAAATGCGCCTCACCTATAAAGACACACGTAGACTGAAAGTAAAGAGATGATAATATACTGAAATAAAAATAAATAAAGAAATAAGGGATGGAAAAAGATATTCCATGCAAATGGAAACTAAAAAAACAAGCAGTAGTAACTATACTTCTATCAAATAAAATAGACTTCAAGAAAAAACATATACAAAGAGATGGAGAAGGTCATATAATGAAAAAGGAATCAATTCAGCAGGAGGAAATAGCAATTCTAAATATATATATACTCAACACTGAAGCACCCAGATATATAAAGCAAATATTATCAGAGTTACAGAGAGAGACAGAGACCCCAAAACAATAATAACTAGAGACCACAACACCCCACTTTCAGCATTACACAGATTATCCAGGCAGAAAATAAACAAAGAAACACTGGACTTAATCTGCACTATAGACCAAATGGACCTAATAGATATTTACAGAACACTACATTCAATAGCTACAGAATACATTCTTCTCCTCAGCTTATGGATCATTCTCATATATTAGGCCACAAAATGAGTCTTAAAAGTTTTTTTATAAAATGAAATCATATCAAGTATTTTCTCTGACCACAATGGAATAAAACTAGGAATCAATAACAAGAGGAAAATTGGAAACTATGCAAACACATGGAAACTAAACAATATACTCCTGAATGACCAGTGGGCCAATGAAGAGATTAAGAAGGAAATTTTTTTAAAAATTCTTGAAACAAATGAAAATTAAAATATAGCATATCAAACCTGTGGAATACATCAAAAGCAGTACTAAGAGGAAAGTTTATAGCAATAAGTGCCTACATCAGAAAAATAGAAATGCTTCAAATAAACAACTGAATTATGCATCTTAAAAACTAGAAAAACAAGAAGAGAGGAATTAATAAAGATCACAGCAAAAATAAATGAAATTGAAACAAAAACTATAAAAGATCAATGAAATAAAAAGTTGGTCTTTTTAAAGTTAAAATCTTTAGCCAGATTAACTAAAAAAATAGAAAAAGCAAAAATAAATAAAATCAAAGATGAAAATGAAGACATTACAAGTAATATTGCAGAAATGCAAAGGATTATTAGAGACTACTGTGAGAAATTATATGCTAATAAATTAGAAACCTACAAGAAATGGATACATTCCTAGACACATACAACCTACCAAGATTAAACCAGAAGAAATCCAAAATCTGCATAAACCAATAATAAGTAATGAGATGGAAGCAGTAATACAAAGTCTCCCATCAAAGAAAAGCCCAGCACCCAATGGCTTCACTGCTAAACTCTACCAAACATTCAAAGAAGAACTAATACCAATTCTATTTAAACAGTTCCAAAAATTGAGGAGGAAGGAATACTCCCAAACTCACCTGATGAGGCCTGTGTCACCCTGACACTAAAACCAAAGACACAACAACAATAAAAAAGAAAACGTAGAAAACAGAGAAAGAGAACAGAAAAACCAAAGATACAACAAAAAAAGAAAACATGTTCATCAGCAATATATCTCTAATGAACATAGATACAAAAATCCTCAACAAAATATTAGCAAACCAAATTCAACAACATATTAAAAAGATTATTCATCATGATCAAGTGAGATTCATACCATAGATGCAAGGGTGGTGCAACATACAATAATCAATCTATGTGATACATCATATCAACAGAATGAAGGACAAAAACCATATGATCATTTCAATTGATGCCAATAAAGCATTTGATAAAATTTAACATCCTTCGTGATAAAAACTCTCAAAATACTGGCTATAGAAGGAATATACCTGAACATGGTAAAAGCCATATATGACAGACCCACAGCTAGTATCACACTGAATCATACTGAATGAGGAAAAACTGAAAGCCTTTCCTATAAGATCTGGAATAAGACAAGGCTGCCCACACTCACCATTGTTACTCAACATAGTATTGGAAGTTCTAGCTAGAGCAATCACAGAAGAGAAGAAAATAAAGAACATTCAAATTGAAAAGTCAGATTATCCATGTTCACAGATTATAAATCTTATTTCTAGAGAAAACTAAAGACTTCACAAAAAAACTATTAAAAATGATGAATTCAGTAAATTTGCAGAGTACAAAATCAACATACAAGTATCAGTAGCATCTCTATATGCCAATAGCAAACAATCTGAAAAGGAAACCAAAAAGTAGTCTCATTTATAATAGCTACATATAAAATAAAATACCTAGGAATAAACTTAACCAAAGAGGTGAATGATCTCTACAATGAAAACTGTAAAATTTATGAAAGAAATTAAAGAGGACACAAAAAATGGAAAGATATTCCATGCTCATGTATTGGAAGAATCCACTGGGAGTGTTTTAATGTCCATACTACCCAAAGCAATCTACAAGTTCAGTGCAACCTCCACCAAAATATTGATGACATTCTTCACAGAAATAGAAAAGATAAACCTGAATTTATATGGAATGACAAAAGACCCAGAATAGCCAAAGCCATCCTGAGCAAAAAGAGTAAAACTGCAGGAATCACATTACCTGACTTCAAATTATACTACAGAGCTGTAGTAACCGAAACAGCATGTTACTGGCATAAAAACAGACACATAGATTAATAGAACAAACTAGAGAACCCAAAAACAAATCCACACATCTATGCTGAATTTATCTTTGGCAAACACGCCTAGAACATACAGTGGGAAAAGGCCCGTCATTTCAGTAAATGGTGTTGGGAAAACTGGATGTCTATATGCAGAAGAATGAATCTAGACTCTTATTTCTCATCATATATAATAATCAAATCAAAATGGATTAAAGACTTAAGTCTAATACCTGAGCCTATGAAACTACTAAAATAAAACATTGGGGGAAATTCCTCAGGACATTGGTCTGGGCAAGGACTTCTTGAGTAATACTCCCAAAGAACAGTCAGCCAAGGCAAAGTTGGACAAATGGTATCACATCAAGCTAAAAAGCTTTTGCACAGCAAAAGAAACAATCAACCAATTGAAGAGATAACCCACAGAATGGGAGAAAATATTTGCAAACTACTCATCTGACAAAAGATCAATAACTAGAGTATATATATAAGGAGCTCCAACAACTCAATAGGAAAAAAATCAAATAATTTGATTCAAAACTGGGCAAAGGATCCAAATAGATATTTCTGAAAAGAAGACATACAAATGGCCAACAGGTATGTGAAAAAATGCTCAACATCATTAGTCATCAGAGAAATGCAAATCAGAATTACAATGAGATATCATCTCACACCAGTTTAAATGACTTTTATCAAAAAGACAGACAATAACAAATGATAGTGAGGATGTGGAGAAAAGGGAAACCTCATATAGTGTTGGTTGAAATGTAAATTAGTGCAAACACTGTGAAGAACAATGTGGAGGTGCCTCAAAAAACTAAAAATGGAACTACCATATGACCTAGCAATCTCACTGCTAGGTATATATCCAAAAGAAAGGAAATCAGTATATCAGAAAGATATCTGCACTCTTATGTTTATTGCAGTAAACAATAGCCAAGATATAGAATTGTCCTAAGTGTCCATCAATGGATAAATAGATGAAGAAATTGTGTTATATATACACAATGGAATATTATATAGCCATAAAAACAATGAAATCTTGTCCTTTGAAACAACATGAATGGAACTGCAGACCACTATGTTACGTGAAATAAGGCAAGCACATGAAGACAAATCTTGCATGTTTTCACTCACATACAGGAGATAAATATTAAAACAATTGATCTCGTGGAAGAGAGAGTAAAATGATGGTTATCAGAGGCTGGGAAGTGTAGTGGGGAGACAGGGATAAAGTGGGAATAGTTAATGCGTACAAATAGAGTTAGATAGAATGAACAATATTTGATAGCACAACAAAGTGACTATTGTCAATGATAAGTTATGGAATACCTTAAAATAACTAAAAGCGTAGAATTGGAATGTTCTTAATACAAAGAAATGATAAATACTTGAGATGATGGATACCCTAATTACCCTGATTTGATTAATATGCATTGTATGCCTATATCAGAGCATCACATATACCCTGTAAGTATATACAACTATTATGTACCTGTAATAATTAAAAATAAAAATTAAAAAAGCACCAAAAAACAAATATGAACCCTCTGACTTTCTGTGTGAATTTGAGCAAGTATACAATTTCATGACCTTTTGTTTTCTTTTCATTAAATGAAAATTTAATGCCTAAGAAAGTGAGGATTAAGTGAGAACCAAGCCAAAGTTCCTGGCATAATGCCGAGAACATGATGGGGGCTAAGGGAATATTGCTAAAACATGATGTTTTGTTGAGAAGTCCTAACTCACTGGAGTATAAACATAACTTTTAACTTTTTTCCTGGAAATTTTCATCACTCAGTGTTGCATAATAACTAAAATTGCCTATTTAATCATCCTGCTTACTGACCAGTACCTTCTCCTTTTGTAACTCACTCATTTACCTTTTCTGACCTGACAGCAATTGAAATCTTCACCTTCTTCCTATGTTAGCCCGTTAGTGCTGTTTTCATTTTCCTTCTCCCTTAGCTTTCATGGTTCATAATTTTAAAGTCTTTAGGAGTGTATCCTAAACTCTCCTGTGCTTGTGTATTTCCCCTATAGACATCTGGCAAAGCTGCAAACTCAAAAGAACCTACAGTCTATTTTCTCTGGGTTGCCCACAGAATGGCTAAAAACCGATGGGATAAAAGTTACACTAGGGCAAATGTGAACTCTAAATTTATTAATATCAGCCTTATATGGACTGGTCAAATTCCTCAACAAATCTATCACTTTTCCTACTGGGATTGACCTCTCATCCTCTGCAAGTATTTCAACCATTCTTTACTATCTTCAAACCGTCAACTCCTACTAATTATCCCTCACCCTTAGCATTTGACTTCACCTCCAAAGTTATGGAAAACAAAGGGAAGGGGTGCAGAGAGAGAGAGAGAGAAAGAAGGAGGCAGAGAATATCATCTTCCAGACAGGCGCTCTCATCTTCCTGCCATCAACCCTGTATGTTCACCTCTATACGTAATCAATCTTCTTCTTCCTCTTATAGGAGATAGATGAGATGTCTTTTCCATGTAAGCAGAATCACTCAAAATGAGGTCTGAAGATACTATAACTCCTCTCTCTTTCTTGAAATATTCTTTTCCCTTAGATTCCGATACCACATTAATCATTTTCCTCCATTTGTGCTGCTTCTCCTTTTCTAATTCTTTTATGTCTCACAGTTGGCCTATTACATCTTGAAGGGCCTAGATTTTCTCCTTTCGCTCTGAACTCTTGCACTAAATAATTTTACGATCAATTAAGTGGCAAAGCCAGGGAGCTTCACTCTCTAAATCTATTCCAAATATGCCAGCCTTGCCCATGCTTACTGCTCCCACTGAAGTCTAAGCTACCACCATGTTTCAACTGATCTACTAAAACAAGGTCCTGAATAGTCCTCTGTTGACTCTTTCTCATCAGTTCACGCATTGCAAATCAACGTGTTACTTTGAAACTCGAATTTTCTCATGTCGTTTGAATGTTTAAAATCTTGCTGTGGCTTCATGTGTTTTTCCATTCTCCATTGCTAACCTCTGCTCTGTTATAGGAGAGGAAAAGAGTAAGAGAGAAAAATACACACACACACACACAGAATTTTTTTTTATTCAAGACACTATATACATATATTTTAGGGTCTTTCTGCTAGAGCAACTTAGGCTATTTCCTAACTAATACTTCTATCATTGCACTTAGAGTCAAGAGCAAAATTTTTAACGTGGCTTCTAAGGCCATGGGTGATCTCTCTGACTTCTGTCTACCTTCCAGTTTCTCTTTTTACCTCTCTCCCTTCCATTCTCTGTATCCTAACTCTTCTGGAGTTCTTTCAGCTCTTCAAAGATGCTGAGCTCATTTATGCCCGAGGCCCCACACCTATTATTTGCTGCTCCCAACCCCCCACACACACACCTTGTCTTATTAACAACTATTCATTCTTCAGATTTTAACCCTGGGTCATCCATCCCCACCACTATCAAAGAATTTTGTCCACTCCCACCATTAAATGGTTTGATATCTTTTTTTTTTTTTTTTTTGAGACAAAGTCTCACTCTGTTGCCTGGGCTAGAGTGAGTGCCGTGGCGTCAGCCTAGCTCACAGCAACCTCAAACTCTTCGGCTCAAGAGATCCTCCTGCCTCAGCCTCCGAGTAGCTGGGACTACAGGCATGCGCCACCATGCCTGACTAATTTTTTCTATATATTTTTTTAGTTGACCAATTAATTTCTTTCTATTTATAGTAGAGATGGGGTCTCGCTCTTGCTCAGGCTGGTCTCGAACTCCTGACCTTGAGCGATCCACCCGCCTCGGCCTCCCAGAGTGCTAGGATTACAGGGGTGAGCCACCGCACCCGACCTGATATCTCTTTTTCTTGTATGTTGTTGTTGTGAGATATTTTTACATTAAAACTATAATATGTAATACATGTAGCATAAAATATTATTACAAATCATACACCCAAAACCCAGTTTAAGAAATACAATTTTATTAATACCATTCAGTAATACACATGGTGGCTCAACTAGAGACTCTATTTTCCAGCCTCTTTTGCAGCTAGTTGCAGTCATGTGATTGTGCATCATTATATAGCAACTGTACATTTCTCTAAACAATATGTTATTTAGTTTTACTTGTATCTGAATATTATTAAAATGTTAGTATCTTTTCTGCGATGTTTTATTTCTTGCTTTTGTACTCAATATTGATTATTTTCAGTTTCTGAGATATTTCTGTGTTAATAAGCAGGCACTATTTTATTCATGTTCCACTTAATTCCCACATAAATCCAGTTTAATGAATTATAAAGTTCTATGTCATGACTATACCTCAATTTATGCATTCTTATGTTTATGGAAATTTGGCTTGTTTCTAGTTACATGTACAAACACACCTATATAGTATGTATATATATATTGATGTATTTTTGTATATATGCAGATTACAAATATTGCTGTAATGAATATTTTGTATTATATATATTTAAAGAATGAGTTGCTCCATATTTTGTATGTAATATTTTTCAGTTGGGAGCCATCAAAAAGGATCATTTTAAATTCATTCCTCAGCTTGGGAGATTTTAGATCACATAGGTGCAATAGTTTTCAACCCTAATGGTTACTGAGGGTTCAATTATGACTACAAATTTTCACAGAATTTTTTTTTCCATTTAGAGCCAAGAACAAGACAGATATGTTTTTATGACCTTTCCTTGAGGACCCTTTTTCTAAGATTATAAAATTGTTGTTGTTTGATTTGGAAAATCTCAGCTATTAATTAGATTTTTCCACTGAGAAAGGAGTTGCCTTATTGACTGTTAAAATGTCTAATCTGGTCCATTTTATAGTTATCATTGTAATTTTACTTAGCACTTTGAAAGCCAATTGACATTGCATAAGCAGCCTGCTACCTATTCCTACCAAACTCCTGTAGACATTGTCTTCAAACTTCGGCAATTTCAAATTTAAATATGTTCAAAATTTCTCCCTGCTGGAGTAATAATTACATTCTCCAATGCAATTTAACAGAGTTCTGTGTGGACCAAAAAATGTAACACATGAATATTTGATCTTAACTTTTAGCAATAATGAAATGTGTTTTGTTCAGTCATGACTTTTATAAAAAGTGCCCCTTTTGATATTATTCTTTGTGTTTTTAAATATGCTTTTAGTGATTCGAGTGTATAGTAGTATAGCGTATTTTATTTTAAACATTCTGTCAAGGTATGTAGCAAAATATGAAGAATTAAAAAAAAACTGTAATGTCAGATTAAACTTTTGCAGTGAATTAAACATCCTACTTGCTGGTCATTAAACCATGTCAGGGTGGCATGGGAATGGAGGATAATTAAAGCCCTTGAAAGACTTGAAGTTCAAACTCAGATGTAGATGGACCGTGACACACATTATTCTATGTGACACTCAACACAAAGCAGCAGTCATGAACATTGATTGAAGTCATGAAGGGGTTCTATGCTCTGTGAGGAAGGCGTAGGAACTCTAGGCTATTCTAGCTTTATGTGCTAATTCTCTTCCTTACTAGCCATGTGACCATATGACATATTATTAGACCTCCAGTTTTCTCACCTGTAAATGGAAGATAATAATACTGATCTTATAGGGCATTTAAGAGGATCAGTTTTAATAATAAATATTGAAGATCTAGAATAGAGCCTGGCACACAGTGGTCATCAGTAATAGTTATAGGGCTTCTGTGATGTGACAACCAAACCAAATTATTTTTATGAAGGATAGAAATCAGAGAGTCTTCATAATACTAGAGAGATTTGGCAATGAAGCTTAGATAAATAAGTCTGTAATTTTTTGTATTGTACAATCATTGTAACATAGGTGCAATTATTTAGAATGAAATTGTATGTTGATCAATTGGCCAAATAAAGACTAAATGTTTCTTAATGTAATATAACCATTTTATTTATTTCTCTTGAACTATAGCCCTTTGGGAAGAAAATAACATAAATAGATTCTTACCTCACTTTATTAAAATACAGCCCTATTGGATTAAATATTTAAATGTTAAAAATTTTTTAAGTAGGGGCATAAAGATATTGGAAGAAACATGCATAGATTTCTGTGTGAAGACAATTTGGCTATGCAGGGCATAATGTCTAGACACCACAAATAGATAGATGGATAAGACTGACAACATGAAAATTTAAAAATTTTTGGACTTCGTAAATAAATTCCAAAGCCAAGCAACAAATTAGGAACATTTTTGGCAGCATATATGATAAGAAAATGGCAATTACTCTAGTATTCAAAGAAAAAATTATTACAAATAATTGAAAGTATTAATTTAATTTTAAAATTGACAAAAGTATGAATAGACGTCAGAAAAATAAATGCAAATGAACAATAAATATTTAAGGTTAACTTATCCATGTTCATGATTTTTAGACTTCAAATAATAAGGCATTTTTCAACTATAAAAATGTTAAACAATAATCTACACAGATTTTTTAAAAATATTAGATAAACCTAAATGTTGATGATAAGGAAATAGCAAAATTAGTTATAGCCTTTTTATTTTAACAGTTTTTATTGTGAATTTCCATTTATACAAAGAAAAATAAATATAAATGCAGATATAGGGGATCTATTAGAAATTTTTCTGGAAAGAGATAAAAAGTATTGAGAGTAGAATTATGGATATGAGTGTCCAATAGCAGAAAAGTGTGATTAATTACTCGTTAATGCTTTTCTGAACTAATTGAAAGTTCTTCTATTCTCATGTATGTTTTACTTTAATTTTAAAAAATTCATGCAGTTAATATGGCAAGAAAATATAAAAATTGTAAAGGACTATTTAAATGTCATTAGGAGAGAACAGATCATTTTCAGTGTTAAAAAATGTGTGTTACTACTATGTGCTCTTGAAAGGGAACTGTCAAAACTTAACATTCTTGGGATGAAATGATGCATTCATTGGTGTCTAATAAGTTTTATTTTCCCCCAGACAAAGTCAAAGGAAGATCAAGAGCAGGGACCCACTTTGACTCAGCCCGGAGACGAAGCCGAGCAGTCCTTTATCACATCTCTGGGCACCTGCAAAGAAGAGAAAAGAACAAATTGAAAATAAATAATGTAGGTGGTATACGTGTACACTATGAATGCTGGTTTCCCCTGGTGGCAATGTTTGACTCGCTAAAGAAAGACTCCAATTATTCGTTTATTGGCTTTCCTAGATTATTTTTTTCACTTTGGCTTGAGCTTTCCTATAAAGAACAAACTGGAAAAGGTCAGCAGTCATGAGGCATTTCTGTAATAAAAGTGCTTAATCATAATGTTATCACAGCATAGATGATTAGAATATTATTACAGTGCAGTACAATATGGTACTAGGGATGCTGCAGGTGGACACATACTGGTTACATTTTATGAAACAAAATGATGCAGCAAGTCATATTACATGTTCATAGTTTGTTGGTTAAAATTTCTCAAATTTAATTTTACGTTCATCTCTTTTACACTTTATCTAATTTCACTTAATGCTTTTATCCAGGGGACCATGATGAAATCAAAATTATTTAATCCATTTTAAAAATTTATATTTTATACGAAACACAGGTGAAAATTTCACACAATGAAACATTGGATTAGAAGTTACATGCCATGCATTGCAGTTTTGTAAAAAGTTGCACTTTTAGTAAATTATAGTAGATCTGCTTTAAGAAACATGGTGCTTATCTGTCAAAAGCCATAGCACTGTTCATGTGCTTATAAACAATGATTCTTTCTAGTTTTACATGATACACATCCTCTAGGATATCATATTTAATTTCAAAATTGTTTCTTAGCACTAGGAGACTTCACCAAAAAACCTAGAATAATTTCTGCTAGTGTTGTAGATATTCGAAGATAATTTTTCAAATTATGTTAGTGTCATTTATTTGCATTGCAGAATCACCAGAACATATCTGGGGTGTTGTGTAATTGTGAGTGGCAGATTAAATACTCAGAGTCCAACTTGTCAATGATATTAGAGATTCACATTCAAACAACCAGAGCTATTTTGTAATCAATTTAAGATCCAGAAATTCTGAGAGTTAGGACACAAGGGAGATTCCTTGGCATCTTACTTTTTACATTGTAAATTGGGGGATTACCTAATCTGACACACAAATGCTTTGATGAAACAGAGCCATACATCAGACATCCAAAGTATCCATTTCTCTGAAGTAAACAAAGAACGATGTATGAGCCCAGAGTGTGGAGCAATCTGATACGATAGTGCTTCAAACCTGGTTCTACTTCAATGTGATTTCTTTCTGGAAGCTAGGACAATATTTTGAATTATTTGTACTCCAAGGACCATGCACTGGTCTGCCAGGCACTGCTGTGGAGAGTCGCATACTGCCTTTTTTGTCCTGACTTAATATAAAGGTTTCCTAGGGACACTTCTGCCTTGGTGTCATATTGATTTCCTGGAGTCCAGAGAGAGCCTTGAAATGGTGGACACCACTCATCTGTGGAACCTTCCACTGGTTCCTATTTACATCTCCCTTCAGTTACCAAGTCAGTCTTAATGAAAGTAAACAAATTCTATAAAGAAACAAAGGTAACCACATCTGGGCTTGACTCCATGCAAGCCAACCAGCGAAGTACCTAAACAAATATTATCCAGAGATTTTGTAATGCTGAAAGCTGACACCATCTTGTAGCTTTTAGTGGAGAATCATTGAAACATTGCAAGTATTAGTGAGCTTTAAAATGCATTTGCTGAGTGTGCTGTTTTTCCCTTTAGATTCAACAAAGTATAAAACAGTACTTAAGAATCTGATTTAAAAAATCATAACTCCCACTGCTTAGCTAATTTTCTTAATTGCTATCCATTTAAGAAGTACAAATATCAGGGAAGAGCATTAAAATAATACATAGTAATTAAAGTTGTCTAATCAGCACAGTGGCTCTGTTACTACAGGTAACATTTTACTTCTGGGAAAAAAGTAAGTGTGGAATTAGGACTGGCCCTGTTCACCTTCTCCTAACAAAAAGAACAGAGTAGAATGGCTAAAGGGCGGATAGCAGGAAGAGAGAATGAAGAAAGGACATGATCTGGTTAATTTACTGACTAAACAATTATTCTTGGGGGAATTCTGGCTATAATAACATTGGCACACAAAGAAAGAATTCTTAATATTTTATAGCCCTTTGCTATTTACAAATTCCTTTTACATACATCATATTATTTGATTTTCACAGCAAGTCATTGCTAAGTTTGATTTTTATTAGTCCCATTTTAATGATGGAAAAAAGCAACTTACTCAAGATCTCAAAAGTAGAAGCAGCAGCCCTTAATCTTCTTGACTTAAAACCACTGTGCTGCTGATTCACGCCTACCTTGCTTCCTCTCTGATACAGTTCTATGGAACAGGAATATGTGCTTCAGCCATACACGAGTGAACTCATCAGGGTATTTACAAGGTTTGAGAATCAGAATGCGACACTTTTTAGTCCTGGCTCTAACTGCCTGGTATATCTTGAAAAAGGTGTTTGATTTCTGTCTTCCTTGATTTGCTACTCTGTCTATTAAATGAGAATGGGAGGATGCAAACGTCTCCAACACACACACACACACAAATGTTGTAAAGATCACAAGAGAGCATTGGAAGTTTGAAAGGAGACTGCTACACATGAATCACGTTACCTGCAGGGGTCTGTGCTGGTGGTCATCAAAGCCATACACTGCATTTGGATTACCCAGCCATAGTGACTGTGGAAACATTTCCCTATCTCCTTGCTCATTCAGATGATAGTTTCAAAGAAATGTTGAGAAAGTAGTTTAGGAAACCATAATCAGGCCTGGGAGTTAACTAT
>CAUYRT010006516.1:0-55813 GCA_963574885.1 Lepilemur ruficaudatus
TTCCTCCAAGGGAATCCACGCAAATGAAAACTGGCTGATGCTCTGGTTCACCAGAGGCTAAAGAACAAAACCGCGAAATGGAGGCTGCCCAATTCTAATTTAATTCAGAAGAAAAAACAGGGAATCACTCAGCAGACCTCAAATCCCCAGCCAGATGATTATGCCCACGGAGCAAATAGTTTTCTGGACCACGTACCCTACCAACTCCCCTCTGCCACAGCGAGTAGATGGACATAGCTCCTGAAGCCTTGCTGAGTGACATGCTCGCAACTACATTGTTGTCAGTGTTGATCTTGCACTTTTTAAAATGTAAAGTCAAATGCACAATGGGAAAAAATTATGTATAAAATAACTACACTATTTCTATATGAGGCTTGCATGGTCTCTCTTTTCTCATGTCACTCAAGACCCTGCTCAAATGCCACGTCCTCAGAGAGGCCATCCCTGGCCACCCAACACTCACTGCCTTCTAGATCTGCTTCATTTTCTTCCCGGCATCATGCTCTGTATGTGTTTGTTTATTTACTTTGGATCTGTTTCCCCTATTAGAATGTAAGCTCTCTGCAGACAGAGACATTAATTTAATCGTAGCTATGTTCCTAGCATTTAGCATGATACCTCGCATGCAGAAGGGGCCCAATACGTGTTTGTTGAATGAATGAATCAAGTTACGGGCCCAAGGATCAGTCACTTAAAAGACCCTGATGGAAATGAGCAGTCCTGGGGTTTGCTATTTGAAGTCTCTCTTAGTGGAGAGCTAATCCGAATGTTTTCGACCACAGTTTCACATCCCACGTGTTAGGGAGGCTCTGACTTGGCCGATCGGCAAACCACCTGTGGAATTTTTCTACTTGTCACACGGATAGAAATGTCCTTGAAGAGGTATGTAGTGGCAAGTGCATGATCAAGACCTGAGAATCAGATGGCTTCAGGTCCAAATCCTGGATCTGGCATTTCCTAGATGAGTCGTCTTGGAATATTTCACATTTCCCTGTTTCAGTTTCCTTGTCTGTAAAACAGGGATGGTGCCAATTGTACCTACTTCATAGGGTTTTATGCAAGGAAAAATAAGCACGTACACGTAAGTCACATTTACTGCTTATAAGGAGCACTCGGTCGATACTAATTCTTGTTAATATTATTATTGTGGAAAATTAATGGAGACATACTATTTCGTTCAGGGCCAGTGCTTGTAAAGCACCTAGCACGCAAGATGTAAGATCTGCTGCCTCCCAGAAGCCAACTGTGCACCTGTCCGACTCTGAGAGTGGGTGACTCCTTACGTTTCGTGCTCTAGGTGCATCCCGCACCTCACCCTAGCCCCAGCTTTGCAAGAAACGGCAAACAAGATAAAACTACATGGTGTAGAAAATTTTAAATGCCATTTTTCTCAAGGTTTAACCACATTTACAGAGAACACATGACTCCAATGACGCATGGTGCAAGAGGAGGGCAGGAGCCAGCACAGCAGGACCGATGTTCACATTTTGGTTTCGAGCGATCTCTAGACAAACCCTCGCTGATAATGAGACCAGTGGTTCTCAGGACTGGCCTTCAGATTCATTTGAGGTTCCCTGGGCTTCTAGCCAGTCTAGCCAACGTATCTACGGGCGAGTCCAAACACGAATTATACAAAAAGAGGTCATTGAGATGCTCCTATAGTGATAAAACTTTTATCATTAGAACAACATGCATTGGTAAATGGCATACCAGCGACATTATAGTCAAAGACTTTAGACAAGATGAGAATAGTATCAGGAAGAGGCTTTAGGAGGAACCCCAAAATCGTCAGTGCCAAACTTGTCCATACACATTGAAGGAAAATGGCTAAAATGGCTCATTCCTCCATATTATGACATAGTTCCTGCCATGTCACGTGGATAAACCACCCGGCTCTCTACCATATCTGACTGTCCCAGGGAATGGCTAAGAAGTCAAAGACACCCACATGTGAACCGGACGCAAAGAAGGTTAACTATCTCTGCGGCACATTATTTTTAAATTCTGTCCAATAAAGTTATCCATGCAGGATGGTAGCAGATAAGCCCAACCAAATCCTCTCTTTTAGGAAAGTGTGACTATTAAGCAAACCAAGACAAGAGTGGTTTCTGAAGCCCAGTTCTCTATGAGGATGGCTATGCCTTATAGTCCTGGGGTTTCTAGGATCCAGGGAGACACCGTGATGGAAGAGATACCATCCCTCCCCCTACAGCCCCTGACCTGTGCCAATTTGCAATAAATCCACATTGCTGAAGATAACCTGTGTGGGGGTCCTCTTTGCAGAGTGCGGCATAAAGCCTCATACTTATCTGTCATCTCCAAATGTTTTAACAAATTTTGGTAATGATACAACTACCAAACTAAAAATTAAAAATAAAAAAGGCTGAAATACCAAGAACAAATATGTCTATCTGTCATCATAGTCTTCAAACACAGATTACTGATTTGTAAGAAGTTAATGAAGATATCAACAGCGATATTCATGGTGCCTCCACATTTTAAATTATTTCTCCATTGTATTTGTAATAAAACTAAAGCTCAAACCTATTAAAGCAACTTTGTTGTCATAATCAAGCTTTTAGTGGCCAACTTTCAAATATGGCATTGGGGCTGCTGAACCCCTGAAGCAAGTAAAAGGCTACACCACCCATTCTGCCATTTGTATTCCTTCTCCTTCTCCCTTTGTCCAAAGAAGGTGGTGGGTCATCATCCAAAGGACTGTCCCTTCGAAAATGAATCAAACGTTCACATCCAGGTTCCAGATGCCCTGGTCAAACAGCTGGGAGTGGAATTTGACTCCCATGGAAAGGGTTTAAGACATGATTCATCATTGACCGCCAGTGTTTGCTCTGACTTCTTACAGGGGAGTCTGAAGTGGAGCTGTGAAGTTTCCCAAGCCCCATGCAGGTCATTAAGGTCCACCCTGCAAACAACTGTCCTTCACCTTCTGAAGACCTGTCACCTATGAAGCAGCAAGGAAGGAATTTTCTGGCTCTGCTTCCTGGAGCATGCATTACCCAGGATCTTCCATCCCAATTGGTTGGCCTTGGAGCCCCACAAAACTTGTATTTAGTGGAGTGAACAAATTAGACAACCGATCCACTAACAAACCAAGCAATCCCATACAGTGAATAATTTTTCACCAATAAATGTTACATAGAGTTCGCATGTGCTTATGCAAGCCTGTTAAAAAATATGAACACTAATGACTCAAATTTTGAAGTCACTTCTTAAAAATAATCCACGGATAATATCAGCCGATTATCCTTGTTGAAATCAGGTATGTGCAGCTTTGAGTTATCAGCTCTGCCACTAACTAGCGGGACAATGTTAAACAAATTATCACCCTCTTTGTGCCTCGATCTTCTCCCCTGCAAAGTGGACATGACCCTGGTAACCACCTGATGGAGCTGTTATGAGATCAAATGAGACCAGAAGAGTGAAGTGCCCAGTGTCACCAGGCATGAATAGTACTCAGCCAACTCAATGAATGATAACTGCTGCCATCGTCTCTGTCTTCATCATCGCCACCATCAAGAGGTACACACAGCCCTGCCGCATCTTTCTACGGTAGCTCCTGGTGCTTTAAAACTTGACGCCTTGATTCTGTTCTGCAGCTACCAAAGAGTTTTGGGGGATTCGCCTAGCCTTGAACCCCCCAAAAGGATCATTGTCAGGAAGCATCCACCTACCACTTGCACCGTTGGAAATAGGAAGCGGCAGGGTTTTTCTCAGATGGTTATTCCCCGGAGGGTGGATGTTACTAAGACATACCAGGGGCTCTGACCAACAGAACAGTTACAGAGGAAGGCAGCCCCCTTCTGCCATCCCTGACATCTCAGGAGTGCGCTGCCCTTTTCTAAGGCACGTCCACTTTCAAGTGCCCAACTTGGGAGAACCAGGGCAGATGCTACTTTTCTCATCATTTCAAACAGGAGGAAACTGAGGCAGTTCCAGGCGAGCTGCCCAAGCTCACAGAAGCGGTCTGTTCAGCTCTCTCTTCACAGTATCCGTCCCCATCCCCAGTGCTCACACACCCCCAGCGGCAGCCCCTAACCTCAAAATCCTCTCCCCTTCCCAGAGGCGCCACAGGCTCCTTCACACAGTTTAGTTTTCCCTTCTCCCGACAATGGCTGTCTGTAAGAGCCCGCGGCGCCTGGAATTTGAAATTGTTTTTCTTCCCTCCCTTCCTGAGGACCCGATTGCTCCTGAGCTCTGGGCCGCCTGGCCAGTGCAGGCCTGACTTGCTGGCACCTACGGTTGCATTGAGGGGATGGATTTGTTTTTGCAGGAGCGCTCGTGAGAGATGGAGCGCCGGCGCTGGCTTCCTCGTGAAACGCGCATGGCAGTTAGGCATGTATTTGCAGGGAAGTAAACTCCAAGAATAAACAGAAAATACACACGCTCCACATCCTGCCAGCCGAGCCCCAGCCTCCCCAGGTCTGACAGGTGATCCATTCTGACTTCCTTACCGAGACACACGCCCAAGCCAACTGCTGGCCTTGAAGCATGGCGGTGGGAAAGGGCACAGAACTGGATCCTCCACATTCTAGCCGTGTGGGCTTGAAAAGTGGAACAGCCATCACATCTGAAACCGGGGCAGAGCTGTGCCTACCTCTTAAGGTTATGGTGAGGACTGGAATTCATGCTTATAGCACACCCACCCCAGGCCTGGGGAGCGGTGCCAAGGCATGCCAGCATTCTTTTGGTTTCCAACATACCAACGTCTTCCCCACCTGAAGGCCTTTGGACATTCCTCCATCTCTGCCTGGGATGCCCTCTCCCCGCCCCTCTCCGCTCACCCCCCCTTGTGAATGGTGCCCTCATCCTCCAGGTCTCAGCGTAAATGTCACCTTCTCAGAGAGCCTTTCCCTAGCTGCCCTGTCTAAAGGCAAGAAGCCTCCACCCAGCCCACCCCGATTGTTCTCTCTCTTGTTTGCTTTCTTCAAGTATTTATCACAATGTCTTATGATTTCTATTTGCTTTGTCTTCTGTCCAAACTTTAAGCTCCTTAGTGCCTGGAATTTGATAGAGACTCTTGTTTGATCAATATCTGTTTAATGAATGAATAGATGTCCTTACTCTGTCCAGGCTTAATTAGTTCAAGGGAGAGGTCAGTCACAGCCACCAGAACCCAGGATCCCTGACCCCGTGAGTAGTTTTATCTCACGTGAGCAATAAATGTCAGCGGCAGAAAGATGGATAGCCCAAAAGGCCAAGAAAATGAACAGTCTTGTTGCCAGAAAGCACACTGGCATCTTATTGTGCGTTGCATAATTGGGGGCCAGCACACTCCCCTTTTAACGTTTCTCCCATATCCACCTGAGGGTCTTCCCCACCTGCATAAGTGTGGGAGTGTGCTCATAAAAATATCTAAACCCTCTAAGAATTTAGCAGCAGACTGGATGCAAAAAGATCGTCAGTGACAAGTTGATATGTAGAAATTCACAATTAAGTTCTATACATACAAGATGGATTTGCAGAGTGCCTTGGATTACAAATAAATGAATGAGCTGATTCTACACGCGACCGCTAACAAACTTGCTCCGAAAAAATATACAATTACTAAACGATTCCAGGAACCTACAAAAAAGCATAAAACAGTCTACAATAACTATTTGGTTGAGAGCTTTGAAGGTCGGAGCATACTGGAATTAGTTAGGAGAAAATTAAAAGAAAGAGTTTTGGCTAAGGTGTTGAAGAGAGTGATTGAACGGGGCTTGGCATCCAAAAATTATGACATTTTAGAACTGGAAGAGGAACTCATTTTATTATTACATATAACCCCCTTATTTACAAATGCAGAAAATGAGGCCCAGGGCTCCCCACCCCCTCAGCCGGCTCCTGTCGTAGAGGAGGGTCAGGAAGTCAGGAGCCCAGACTCCCCGGTCTTTCCACTACATCATCTGGGCCATTTCGGAAGGAGGTGGGGCACAGTCTCAGCCAAGGCTCCAGAACAAGCGAGCAGGATGTGGCTGTAGCAACAGGACTAGGCTGGGAGCGCAGAGACGTGACAAGCAAGGCTGGGAGGTGGACAGAGGGTGGCCTGGCCGGTGGCTGGTTTCCTCAGAGAACACCCTTATTTTTGGCCTGTTGACTTGCTGAGTGGCACCTGAGTCATCCCCCTCGAGGCTAGTAACCAACTCAAATAGAGGAGCTTACACATCCCGCCTTTCACCTTGGGCATCGTGGACGCCCACCAAATATTTGTTGATTTGCTTTGACTCTGATGCTGAGCCTGTAAGTGCGAGCTGGAGTCTGTGTGTGCTGCCACCATAGAGTGTTCTATTTGTGTTGGAAAGGGTCAGCACAGGAAAAAATAAATCACCCCTTTTACAGATAGCAGGCATTGCTCCTTTCGGATTAAAACGCTCTTGTTGACGTGGAAACAAACAGTTGGGCTGGAACGACGTGTCAGAGAATGGAAGGATAGCGTGGAGGTGCCACTTTCACCCTCCCTTGGCTACACCCAAGCATGGCACCATGGGTGTGGTCCCCTTTCTCTAGCTGGAGAAAGAGCCTCCCCAGAGACATTCGGATGCCAGCTCTACTTTTTAAGTAGCTGCATGACCTTGGGCATGACTTTGACCTCTGTGAGCCATCATCTCCCCGCTGCCAACACTGGGAGAGCACTCTGCATGCTGCACGGCAAACAGTAGGTGCATAACAAATGTCAGTTCTTCTTTCCTTCCTGATAAAAACAGCCCAAGGAGAGGGGCCAGACTGCACAGAGAAAGGGAGAGCAACACCAGGTAGTCTGATGGCCGAAGGATGGGAATTTCAGGAAGACAGAGCACTGAGGAATTGTCGAATCGTGGAGCAAACTCAGGTGCTTCCAGAGAAGAGGAAGGAAGGGAACCCTGGTGTGGAAGAGCAAGGTTTGGAATACATGGACACAAAGCCCAGTGCCACCAAGAAAAGAGCGTCTTGAGCAAGTTCTGTTCCCTCTCTGGACCTCAGCATTCTCAAGTAAAAATAAGGGAGCTTTAATTGCTCTCTGAGGGTCCTCATAGCTCTGTGATTCAACGGTTTTGTATGCTACCGAGGCGAAATGTAAGGGTAAGGGCAGAGGTATCTCCACCCTGGCTGTCTTTCCCAACAAGACAAAGAATCACATCAGGTACCAGTGGACTCAGTGCCTCTGGGGAGAGTGGCAAAGAGATGAAGGTGAAGTCCATGCACTATTTTCAGCCCAGACGGTCTCCATCTCCCTCTAGGTTCCAGCTATTTTTGGGGGAAGCTTGTCTGGGAGGAGCACCAAAGGGAATGATCTAATCTATCTTGAAGGGCCCTGAGATTGGACAGGTAGGTAAAAAAAATCCATAAAAACTGTCCTTGGCATTGACCATGTTTGACTATAAAGTAAGCCCCTGGCCCTAAGCAGTTGTCTCTTTCCTCCCCTTCCAGGATGAAGGAAGAGAAGCTGACAGGATGAAGTAGGAATCCAAAGTTGAAGTCCCTGACATCAAACAGCTGTCTCAGTTATATCCTGAACCCCTTTTAGTAATGTGGCCAGAGGTGTGCTTAGAGTTGATTCAATCCCCTGACACTTAACCACCTCCAATACAGGCCTGGGACTTCTGAGACTCCTGTGGAAACAGACCAAGGACGGTGGGAACCTCCCACTGACCAAGCTGGCAGATGAATGGGCATGCGTGTTGCTTGGCTTGGGTAGCTGATCCTGCGGTTTCTTTCCAAATTATCTGAGTCTGTAGAAGCCAGATGTATTAGTTTCCTAGAATTGCAACAGCAAAGGACCAGAAAGTGGATGGGTTAAAACAACAGAAATGTATCTTCTCCCAGTGCAGGAGGCTAGAAGTCTAAAACCAAGGTATCAGCATGGCCATGTTCCCCCTGAAGGCTCTAGGGAAGCATCTGCTCTGTGCCACCTAGCTGCTGGTGACCTCAGATGCTCCTCGGCTTGCAGGCGCTGCACTCCAAGCCCCATCTTTTCCATGTCTTCACATCATCTACATTTTCCCTTTTTATATGAGCATAAGTCATATTGCCATATTACCATCCTACTCCAGTACAACCTCATCTCAACCTATCATGTCTGCAACAACCCTATTTTCCAAATAAGGTACCATTATGAGGTCCCAGATGCCAGGACTTCAACATCTTTTGGGGACACAAATCAACCTGTAACATGGGCTTTCTATAATAATTTACAATCAAGAGGTCAGGATTTGAAAGTAACAGTCCCAAAATATTAAAGACCATAATATTTACTCCTTGTCCCCAGTGTCCTTTCACCAGAAATGATACATTACGATGGGCACCAACGCAAGCAGCTCCAAGCCAGATCCTGACCTATCATCTCTCTCTCCTCTCTCTCTCTCTCTCTCTCTCTCTCTCTCTCTCTCTCTCTCTGTGTGTGTGTGTGTGTCTGTCTGTCTGTCTGTCTCCCCCTCCCTTCCCCCAGCCCACAGCTCATTCTTGCATGAGCTACCAAACACTCCATGCACTCCTGTCCCCAAGTAACACTGGAATGAATCCGTAGCAGAGCTGTTTATGTGACTAATGAACCTCCATTATGTTGCATTCAAGGAGTAAAATTTTCATTCTACTCAATGAAGGAGGACTTCCTAGGGGAAGGAGTCACAGAAGGCTGAGCACAGAGACAGGCATCTAGAAATAGCCACAGATGTGAACAAATCCCAACACTGGAAAGGTATGTTGTATCAAGTTGCTACCCGTTTCTCCAAACCCCCATGAAGAAACATTCAAGCTAGAATCGGTTCAGGGTAGGGGGTGGAAATAAGCATTCGCTTTACTTCTGCCTTCGCTTCAGGTACAGAATGCCAGGGGGAGGGAAGAGGGGTTTATAAAAAAGGCTCCATTGCTGGTGTCTTCTGACATATTATTTCCACATTAGTATTATCAGGCTAGTTACCCAAAGACAGATGCCGAACAAGAAGCTGATCACATTTCCCAATCTTATTTGCAAACAAGCATTCATTTCCTGCTTATCAAGGCACAGTGCGGGTACTTTGTCCATTCAAATCATTGTCTTAAGCCAGTGATGCAAACCACTGAGCAAGGCTCCCCCCAGCCAGAGCCTGGACGCTCAATGTCATTGAACTCAAGGAGCAGATAATTAGTATTGAAAGGTGTGATTGCAGCCCAGTCGGCCAGGTAATCAGCCCCTGATTTCTCTTCAGGATTCTAGACCACTTGGAAATCTTAGCCCAAGAGGAGGCTGGAGGGAATTATCCTGGAAGTGTAGTATCCCTTTTCAAATATAAACACCGGACAATTATCCCAGCCAGTTAGCCCTTCCCTGCTCAGCACACTGCATCCCAGGCAGTGAGCACAGGGGACCCCAGCTCTGCCCAGGCAGCTGTCTCCTGGCCTCGGCTCCCAGGGGGCTCTCCCATCAGCTCATGCTCACGTCTTCCAAGACTGTCGCAACCTTGGGATGTCTCTGCAGACGGAGCCTCCTCATCCTGGTGCTTCTTTTGCAAACATTTGGCTGCTTCATGGAAACCTGCCTCAACCTGAGACCTGAACTCCCTCTTGGCCGGGACGGTGAAGTCTTCTTGAGAAGGGCTGGTCTCTTTTCCCACCCAGATCTGATGCCTTGAAAGTGTCAGGCTCACGTAAGTCTCTCTGCCTTCCTTTCAAAGATGAAATGCCAGTTCTCAGCCCTCAGAAGCCAACAGCCAACTTTGACATAAAACTTGGTTGAATATTTACATGGGGATTCATACATCAGAACAAAACTTTTAGGAAAGTAGCTAAAGGTTCAAAGCAGGGCTCCAGTACCCTTTCTGACCATGGGTGGCCCCTGCTCTATGGGCAGGGACACCGCCTGGGAGGAAAGATACATGTGGAAGTGCAGTTGCTTCTATATCAAAGAATGCTTTCTCCATTTTCTTTTACGGTGCTTTGCTTTAGCCAAATTCACAATGGCTAACATAGTTAGACAGCAAAATAAACATGAGTGGCCATAAAATACTGACTCTTCCAGGCTCTGATGAAGGCTGTGCAGCCAGATACCTGCCCCTGGACTCAGAGGGAGGGCCCAGCGTATAAACAAAGCTTGCATGCAAGACTCCATGTATTATCAACAGATCACGTTCGGGCTCCTGCAAGCCCCGCAGCAGACACATAACTCTACATTATGTAATGTGGAGAGCAGCAAGGCTTTGAGAAAAGAGGCCTTTTGTTCCTTGGAACCTATCTTCAACCTCGGGTGGATGTCTTCTGAACCAGGCCGAGCAGCTCTCAGCCCTGAAGACAGGGGCTCAGAGCTTCAGTCCATGGCTGGTCTTTCTTTCTTCTAGAAAGTGCTGAGATTACAGTTTGGCTCACTGGGCCAAGGCCCTCTTGCCTTCCAGTTAAGACTCATCTGGCTTTCGTTGCGGCATGCTTTTTTGCCCCCAACATTTTGTTACGAAATTTTTCAAATGTGCAGAAACTTTGAAGGAACCACACAGTAACTGCTGGGAGACCTGTTGTTAAGTTACTACTCTCCCATGCGTGGCTACTGCCTTCTTATCCTTCTCTCTGAGCAACATTTTTCAACATAACTGTCGTGGGAAACATGTGCATGGGAGGTCAGTACCCATGTGGTTGCTCAAGCCACCATCCATCCAGGGCTTCTCTCCATCCACTTTCAGAAACGAGAATTGCCCAGGCTTCAGTTCCAGACAGACCTGGGTTTCAATCTCAGTCCCTTCGCTTGCTAGCTACATGACACTGGGTGTGTCCGTACTGCTCTGAGCCCTAGTTTGCCTTCCATTTGCTGTAGGCATAAGAGCTAATCCAACTAACCTGTAGTGGGTGCTTATTAGGTACCAGGAACTCTTCCAGGACACCCACAGGCTCTAACCCTCATGGTAACCTCAAAGGGAGACACTAGAGTTACCCCCATCGTAGGGAATCAGGCTGGAAACCCAAGCCTCCTGCCTGTGGTGCTGCTTGGAATATGCGATAGTGTACGTGGCACACTTAGCACAAAGCTTTTACTCATAGTGGCTTTTCGAAAGATAATTCAAGGACTATCATCAGCAGTGGCGGTATTTTTACAGAGGGCACCCTGTCGGCACCCAACTGTAGATGAGAACATAGCCGATAATCAGCACTTCCCACGGCCCTGCCCTCCTCCGTTCTGTTCTTTTAACATCTGAGGCCGTTCCCACTGCCCGAGCGTGGACAGTAGTACCCCGAACCACGGGCCTACCTGGAGAGCAGTTTTCTGTGTGGCTAGCAAAGACTCCTCTGCAAAGCACTGCTTTGAGGGCTCAGATTTTAATTCAGAACACTGGATGGTATGGTTGTGGTAAGGAAATGGGAAATGCTAAAATACCATAGTTGGGTGCTTCTGTGTCATATCAGATAAACAGAATTTAGACACAAGCACTTGTTAAGCTATGCCTTTTATTGGCTGCATCATCTTTTTCTGAACAAAGTGATGGAAATGTATCAAACCTAAATTCTGTCCATATGCTTTACTGTAAACATGGTTATTGACATTGTGGAAATATTTCCAGACTGGTTCATCTCAGATATTTTCCACAGTGCCTGCCATACAAATGCTAAACCCTAAAGATTTGGGGGCTGGTACCCCGTAGATGATTAGCTCTTCTCTGTTTCTAGGGGTAACGCATGGATTTCCTTAAAAGCAAGTGGACTACCACCTTTAAGCCCAACAATCTCCTGACTGCTTCCAATTCTTCCCTCATCCCAAGCTCCTCCAAACCCACTCTAACCAGCCTCCTCCACAAGTGAACACGTTAAAGCATGTAAAGTAGGTTTCCTGACCTCGGGAAAGCAAAAGGCAAGAGTGTATGGACACTGAATTTTGATAAAGAACCTCCCCTTTGGGTGGGAGATAAAACTGAAGCCCAGAGACGTGGCATAGCTTTTCTAAAGACACAGATCACGTTCATCAGAAGAGAAAACCCAGGGGTTCCGAATCCAAAATGCTGCTGTGCATTGGTCAGCAATAATTCCAATTAGCATTAAGTCCAGAGACCCGGGAACTGAAACAGATCCAAGCACAGAACGAATGTTTTGGAAAAAATTGCAAGCACTCTAATGACGTTGTCTTTCTGATAATGATGAAGTTTCAGGTACACCGAGACAGGACACTCTGATGAATCTGGTAAGTGTCATGTCCAGGATAGGAAAGAGAAGGCATATCCTGCCTAGTCTTCACCATTAATAGTTGAAGAAGATAAGTTGGAGTTTGGGGAGTTGAAGCTAAGTTTGGGAAAGAGATCTACAGTCCAGGAAAGGGACAAAGACCCACAGAAAGGTGGTATATGTTCAGAAGGAGATGGACCATGGCTGATCCAACAGAGAAATTCTCCCAAAAGAAGAGTTACAAGCAACTCCAGAGCTGTATCTACACAAACAGGATTCTTGCTAACATCTAAAGAGGAGAAGGAGTGGGCAGAAAGAAGGGATGAAATGAGGTAGCAGGGTCCACCAGGAGCCTACGTACATTCTTGAGAGAATTGCAGTTAAGGAGTTGCCATTAGGACAGACCGTGCTGCCAAGACACCTGGCCACATCAATCCTTCCTTGGGCTGTGACAGTTCACTGCCAGCAGCAGACGTGTCATCGCAAAGAAATCACCAAGGATGAGCAGAGAAAGTGATGTTTTAGGTGGGCTGGCAGCACAACTTTGTGTAGACTGCCCTGTTTTTTAACATGCCCACAGAACTGTGTGAAGCCAAGTGTTCTTCACGCTGGGCCAGATTTTCCTACCCCACCTTGGGGGTCTGCCAGTTTTCACTGGCTCTCTCTCCAGTGTCAAGCCTTCTTGTGAAATGACTGGCGCTTCCTGCTTCCCATCACACCCCAGACCCAGACACGCCACCTCTCCCTGGGTATCCGCCCTATGGCTTAATGAAAGGGCGCCAAGGGGCTCTTGAGGACACAGAAGCCCCTGTTCAGAAGAGGAGAAAAAGAACAAGGTCACTTCCTTCCCTGTTTCCTAGTTTTCCTCCGCCTTCTTCTCCTCCCCCCGGTCCCCTACCATGGCCACTGCTCCTTGGCCTTGATTCAACACCACATTCCTGCTTCTTTGTGTCCCAGCCTCCCAGCTGCAAGGCCGTGGGGATGTTCAGAGAATTATAGCTCCAAGAAAATCTCATCTCCATAGACCTGTCTACCCACCTCCCACCTGGCCTCCAGAGAAACAGCCAACATTCCTTCAGTCCCACAGAGAAAGGGTGTGACTCGGATTACTCAACGGAGCCTCCAAGCCAGCATCTTGTGCCCCCAAAACAATAGCCTTGTATTTTTCTTGGACTTCATTCGTTTTATTTGGTTTCTCCTTTGATTAGCAGAAAGCACTCCTCTCCTTCCCCCACCACTTTTTTTTTTTTTTCTTCTTAATCCACCAGCTTCCCTCTCCTGCTCTTCCGGTAGAATCCACCTCCCAACCTCAGTGAAGCCCTGGATCGTGAACCTGAGTGACGTCAGTGAGCTTGAGAAACGCCATCCGCTTCTCCTGGGCTTTCTCACATGTGGGAATCAGCTCTCGGGAGTCTACATCCCATCTCTGATCTGTTTGTTTTGGATGCTAATCCCAGGACGCTGGGTGAGGTGTTAGGCAGACTGACCTTTCCTGTTTTCTGAGTCAGTGATCTTAGATCACTAAGTCAGGTGCTAAGTGTTGAAAATTAAAATCAATGTGTGGGGCCCATAAGAGGGAGCCAGAAAGGTGGGAACAGAGGGGTGAGAGAGGATGGTGACACTTGGTTTTGGTGGAAACAAATAAACAAAGACCTACCTATTTGCTATCAAATCCATCCCCATCCAAAAGGGAGTCTGTGCATTTGGTAAGAGGCACGCATCACAAAGCATATGACGTGGCCATGACCCTCCTGACCAAATTCCCTCTGCGAGGGCTCCAGCCTGTCCTAACTCCCATGGCAGCTTCCATCCAATCCCAAACAACCAAATGTCCTGGTAGTCAGGGAATTTGGGGGGTTGCGTTGTCCACTGAGCGCCTGAGGTCTGTTGGGCGGCCAGGACACTGAAGGAGTATCTTACCTCTCACCAGGCCAGGGCATTTAGGGCACCCACAAATTCCACCCCCAGTTCCCCTATCATGCAAACAGATCTGATGGATAACAATGCTAATAATGCCAGGTGTTTGGCTCGGATTGGCTTTTTAAAATCCAGCTCTTATCTCAGAGGTCGAAATCCCAAGCAGGCCTCAGACAATGCATCCTAAATATCTAGAGCGACTCAGACAACTTCTCATTTTTAATATGAGAAAACCGACTTGTTGAGGAGTAAGGTGTTTTACAGATGGTCACACAACACATTTACAGAGACACGGTGGTCACACTTTTGGTCTAAGGAACTCCTCATTTAGGATTTTTACCTGAAAGATATAGGGGAGGTTGTATTGTACTGACAAAAAATGGCTTTTTAGGTTTCATCAAATGTCCCAACCATCTGCTTAGGCTGTGGTACATTAGAGTCTTCAACTCTCCAATCTCCCAAACCCAAAATAAAATATGTCACTCCCACTTAGCCGAGTCCAGTATACAATGTGGGCTTCCTCCACTTCCCTGTATCAAACAGAGCAGGTCCGATTCTCTTCAACAAATATCTGTTGGGCATCAGTGATGTGCAAGGCACCTGCTCAAATCGGATAATAAAAAATACTAAATCCACTTGTGAAACAAATCGTCCTATCACACTCTCCATATGTGTGTTTTCAAAATTCAGCAACTCACCCTTTCTTTTTCCTATAATCCTACTCTCCAGAAGAGACAATTTGATTTAAAAAAAAAAAGGAAGAAAATATCCCCGTTTTCTTTTCTCTGAGAAAGCACACACACACAGTCACACACCTGTAGAAAATAATGACTTGTCTAGTAAGATTTACACATCACAGGTGTAAACATACTAGGGCCATCTAAATCTAAACTCCAACTACGCACCAATTTTTTAAGGCTCTACATAAAAAAAAAATGAGAAAAGGGAAACTCAACAACACCCTAAAGGAGGGAGCTCCCCTTTCTATATTGTCAGGTAATTGTTAGCAGAAATCGGCTCTGTAATCACAAGCCATTTTAAAGGAATGCCAACTCAATTCTCTCCTGCTTAAAGAAGATCCAGAATCCGCCTTTGTTCCTAACCTGGGCAGTTTTAAGAAAATAACAATACCTTCTTTCAGAAACTGTGGGGAATCTGAAAGGTAGGACTCTAGCTCTCCCAGATAAGAGCTGGCAGGAGAGTTGGCCACTTGTCAAGAAGCAGGCTGGTGTTAGCCCTGGGAGGGGGCGCGGGGGGCAGCCAGGAGCACCCTCCAGGGAGCACCCGCCTAATCAGAGGGAGGAAGGTGAGGGGTGCCCCGGGAGAAAGCGTCTTGCTTTCAGGAACTTACAAAGCATCTCCACCCCTCCTCGCTGTGGACTTGTGTGCAGCCAGGCCTCCCCAGACTGCAGAACCACCAGTCTCCTTGGAAGCGTCTCCTGCGCCATCCTGGCTGACGGTATGTTTGCAGTTTGGGACTGTTTTATGCAGCTGACTCCTTCCAAGAGTCTGAGGTTTAGGGTTTGGGTGAGCTTGATAGTTAGCCTTTCCCCGCCTTACCTTTTTATTCACAGTTTCCAATACACAAAGCACTTTATAATATCCATGGAAACCTTCGTGACCACAGACCTAGAACACAACCATGACCGAGTGTCAGACACGGGGAAGGCATCCGAGAGTGTCCGGTGACGTGGCACGAATGCGTTGCTTTCTCTTTTTCTAATCAGGTCCCCAAAGTGGTGCTTCTTTGCAAAGGACCACACTGACAAGGGCTTTAGCTAAGAAAGCAGCACTGAGCATTGCCGACAAGATGGAGTAAGAAGCAAGTTGCCCCTGGGTTGGTAAAATGGGGTAGTTGTGCAGCACAGAGGAGGCCCCTCTTAGACATTCGTGAAATGTTTGTGGAGTGAACGTGTGCCGCCTTTTTAAAGAGCTCTCCGCCATTGTTAGAGCACGCCGCACGCTTCCTGGAGGCAGGAGTTCTAAGGGTCAATAAAATGTGCTATTGAACTAACTGATCTTTGTCCCTCTCTTGAAATCCTCTGTCCCCATTCTGTATATTCCCAGGAGACAGTCCTCACCAACTGCCCTCACCCCACCCTTTCCATTTTCCAGCCAAGTATACAGGAATAATTGCCACAAATTAAAAGACCGACCCGGTTGAATTCTAATCTGGCTCTTCCATGGAGAAAACAGTTTAACAAACCAAAACAGTCAGGGAACCTGAGTTCCAAGTCTTCTCAACCACCTATCTGCCCCGTGGCCTTGAGCAAGTCACCAACACCCATCTGTGCCTTGGCTACCTTTTCCCTTAAATTATCAGAGCAATCCTCTCCCCATCTACTCTGCATGAGCAAGTTTTAAGTGCCAATGTTTGCTGTACCAATGAAATGTGTTAGTGTTGAGACCTGGTTTGAACCAAGAGATTCTAATCTCGATTCCTCCCAAAAAGAATGTGTCTTTCCCCTGCATGGTGCTTCAGCATCAGGAGACAAACTGGGGAGAATGGATACAGGAGGGAACAGCTAGTACCAGTGGAGGTGAAGACAACAGAAGGGACCACCTGGAGGTATATCTGCCACGGCCTAGGCAAAATGTAAGATGGCCACTGAGGTCCAGAAACTCTCAGCAGCCCCTCTTCCCTTCCCACCTGTTTTCTTCCATTGCCCACATTTTGGGGGGATTGTCATCTCTACATGGGGCTGAACATTGCTCCCACAAAACCAAACGAAATAGGGCAAGGCCAAAAAGAAACAGGGCCATGGGTAAATACAGTTTCCCCCAATGTAGAATAGAGATGGTAACAACATAGCCCATTTGGTCTTTGTATCAAGATGAGTTTTTGTATAAGCTTCCAAGACTTGGTACCTATTGTTTTCTTGTTTCATTGTTGCTGCTGTTGTTGTGTTAGTTTTTACCCCTTAACACCTAGAGCTGTGAGATTTTGGACAAGTGAATTAACCACTCTAAATCCCAGCTTTCTCATCCTAAAAATGAGGAAAATAATAACTACCATAAGAGGTCTGGGGGTGGATACAGGTGATATATAGGTAAAGCCCTTAGTAGACTGCCAAGCACCTTATAAGGGCTCTGCAAACACTTCTTCTTACTAAGAAATGTCGCCAGGAGCCGAAAAGGAGCAGGGTGATGACAGAGAGCCCTGCACTTCCAAAAGGATGAGGACTTTTCCAGGTTTAAGGGGGTGGTGGCATCCCATTTCTGCTCTGTAGAGTGAAATGATTTTGAAAATCTGGACAAGATATAAAAACGCTGCCACATGACAGAGAGAAGAAAGAAATCCCATGTACATCGGAGTAAAAGGAAACAAGACAATTGCTGTGAAGCGAAGTCCACCCGTGCACCGTTCCCACAAACCTGGAGAAGTTGTCATAAAAAGGAAATTAAACGAATGGAGGACACGTCCAATGTGCACGGTTCAAGTCACACTTTGTTCTCTGCTCCTCAGAGACAAAGGCAGCCCAACCCTGATTAGGGGACGAGGGAGGAGATAAAATCAGAGGCGCACTTCACAAAAGAGTCCCAGTCTCTCCACGTGACCCAGAAAAGAGCTGGTGCCCAAACGAGAGCACAGGGAGAACAATTAGCACGTGAAGGAGTGGGCTTTTGGGGTGTGCTGGCCTCTCTGCCTGGGAGAAAGAGTCCCATGGTCACAGCAGCACGTGGGGTTCTGTGTGTGCGTGGCATGTGGGGGAGGCAGGCGTGGCCCCGAGACAGGCTCCAGGGATCTGCCTCTTCCATTAACTGCGTGACCTTGAGCAAGCAACACACTATTTTCAGAGCTTCTGCTTCTTTGCATGAAAAACAAAGAGAATAATTTCTTCCCCTTGCAGCCTAGAGACATCCATGGAATAGAGCTGATGAGTGGACGCAAGGGCACTTTAGAAACGGGGGCCGAAGCAGCAGCAGGGGAAATTCATTAGCAATGAATTATTTTTTCAGCAACAGGTGAGAAGGCACAGGAGCCAACGAGCATGTGTGCTCTAGAGTGACGTATGTGCGTGTGAGAGAGAATGGGCAAGATCCCTACACGTGCCTGAGCGATTCTGCAGTGTGGACAGGGGTGTCCGTCCAGGGGCCACTGTGTAGAGCTGTGATCAGCAAAGGCTGGTTATAGGGGCAGAGGAACAGAGGCCACAGTGTGGGCAGAAGTGGACAAAGCAAGGAAAATACAGACCAAGGCCAAGCTCAAGGCCTCTCCTCCCCAAGCCGGCACCCCCACACTTCCAACCCATGGGCCGGAAGAGAATGCCTGTCTCTGACCCCTCACTCTCTCACCCCATTCTTCGGAACAACAGGTTTCACCCAGAAGCAGCAAAAAGCTATGGTGCTTTTGACATTTAATAATGAAATAAATAGCTGTCGAAATGAACTCTGTCTCTCTCCCCCACCCCAAGCCAAGGCAGTAATTCCTGAAGCTAGCGTTTCTCTCCTCCTCCTGTTCCTCATCTTCCTTTACTTCTTCCTTCTCCTCCTCCCTCTTCTTCCACAGAGATCATCGTTTGGATTAGGGGCAGGGGTGGAGATGGGTGATTTTGGTTTTCGAATGCCTCTGGTTGCGGAGGGTGCAGAGTGCTAGGCGCAGACGGTGTAGACAGTACACACCAGGCACACTCACTTCCATTCTCACTTTCCCTTTAAATCCCACCCCCTTCCCCTGCCATAGGAGGGGCTGGGGAGGGATTTGTGCTTCTGGGGCTCTGGAGACTGCAGTCCCTGGGGCCATCTGGGAGTGATTAGCCTACAGATTTCAGGTAGCTCCAGCCACACGTGCAGCCCACATGACACCCGCTAATTCCATACCCACAGCTCCCCTTCTCCAAACAAACAGCAGCGCCTGCCCTTTGCAGAGAGAAGAAAATGCCTTCCTGAGAGGAGCTGCAGAGAAAGGCAGGGTCATAATTGTCTCCTAGGCACCAACGCCTCCCCCATCCCCCGCCCACCATTCATTCCCCAGCCAGCCACACCCCCACGCTCATCTGTGAAAGGACTGTGCACTGCGCTTAGAAAAGCAAGCAGAAAACCAGGAAGAAAAAAAATATTTATTATCATTGTATATTTGGGTAGCAAGGTCTAGGGGTTTTAGAAGTTCTGAGATGTTAATAATGATTTCAGTTTGTGGTTTGTTTTCTCAAAACCTGTAAATCCAGGCCAGAAATGTATAAAGATTGCAATCAGAAAGTTTTATGTCCGTCACACCAAATATTCTCCGAAGGAGTGTCTCCAACACACTTTCTTACAGAAGGAAGTCAGAGGGTAGGAAATTTGGGAGAAGGTGCCAGATCAAGAACAGATTTTTTTTTGCATGTGTCAGGGGCAGCCATCTGCAGGACACAGTTTGAAGGGAGCCAAAAGGGCATCCCATTAACAAGCCAAGGTGTCCCCGCTATGTGCCTGATGACTGAAATCCTACCATTAGGTACTCAAGTTTGGGCTACTTTTGGCATTCATTCCTTAAATGAACACTTATTCAGCAGCATCTATGTAGCACATAGGCTGGGATACAAAGAGGATAACACTATGTGCTTGTCCTCAAGGACTGAGTCCTCCCCCACTTTCCCCCTCACTACCTACCCCCACCCCCTGGACCAGTCCGTGGCCTGTTAGGAACTGGAGATGAGCTGCAGGGGAGCAAGTGAAGCTTCGTCTCTATTTACAGCTGCTCCCGGTCACTTGCATTACTGGATAAGCTCCACCTCCTGTCAGGTCAGCTGCAGCATTAGATTCTCATAGGAGCGCAAACCCTACTGTAAACACTCCATGCGAGGGATCTAGGTTGCATGCTCCTCGTGAGAATCCAATGCCTGATGATCTGAGGTGGGGCTGAGGCGGTGATGCTAGTGCTGGGGAGTGGCTGCAAATCCAAATTATCATCAGCAGAGAGGTCTGACTGCACAATAAATGTGATGTATTTGAATCATCCAGAAGCCACCCCTCCCCCCCAGTCCATGGAAAAATTGTCTTCCATGAAACCAGTCCCTGGTGCTAAAAAGGTTGGGGGCTCAAGGAGATCACAGTTCAGTGGTAAATACACACAAATATACTTCTTTGTATACACACAAAGAACAAATGACAACACAATAAAAGCCTGCACCAAATGGTACAAGAACACAGGGATGGGAGCAAGTAGCTATTCTTGGAGAGTCCTCAAGTCTTCACAGAAGGATCAGCATTTAAACTGGATCTCTACCCCCTATCAAAGTCTGGCTGCCTCTGAGACTGAGAACATACTAAGCCTTAGTAGTCATTTACTCCATAGTCTAAATGAGCCTCATATCTTTCCCAAGATAGGTGTAGGCAGCTTTTATCTGGGAGAGACACTCTTTCCTGAAAAGGAGAACTGCAGGAAAGGATTATAAGGAAGACTTCGGCCAGGCACAGTGGCTCACACCTGTAATCCTAGCAGTCTGGGAGGCCCAGGAGGGAGGATTACTTGAGCTCAGGAGCTCGAGACCAGCCTGAGCAAGAGTGAGATCCTATCTCTACTTAAAAAATAGAAAACATTAGCTGGGCGCGGTGGCACATGCCTATAGTCCCAGCTACTCAGGAGGCTAAGACAGGAGGATCACTTGAGCCCAGGAGTTTGAGGTTGCTGTGAGCGATGATGACATTGCACTCTAGCTGGGGTGACAGAGTGAGACTCTGTCTCAAAATAAATAAATAAGCAAACCAACAAACAAAAAAATAAGGAAGTCTTCCTAGTATACAAGAAAGAAAAAATCTTGAAGACGAGGAATAAGTCAGTATATACTTCAGGATTTTTCAAAATCAAGAGAAAACGTAATCTTTTCTCTGAACTCATTTTTAAGTCTCAAAGGCAAATTCATTTCCACTTCCTGGGTTGCTTGACTAAACATCAAGTGCTCTGGGCAGAAGTGAAGGTGGGGTGGAGAAGCCCAGAGCAGAGGAAGGGAGTAGGTGAGTTCTTATTCCACCCTCTGCCGAAACTGTGCGAGCTCCCTGGCTGAGGGTCCCACACTGACCCAAGAGTTGGCTGAAGTAGGCCCCAGGCCTAGCTGAGCCGAGGATGGTGAGCTTGGAGGCAAATGTCCCCAGTGATGCCACCCTAAAGCCCTGCTTTCCCGGAGGAGAGTCAGATTCCAGAGAACCATCTAAGTGCCAGGAAAATACAAAGCAATTAGTGACTTTGGCTTTAGGCGTGATCTACAGGGGAAAAAGAAATCTTTGAGCCTCATGAAACTCTACCTCCCTGGGCCTCTTCCGGAACCACGACGTTCAGCCCACTCAGTGTTTGGCCAATGCCACGCTCTCCTCCCCCAGAAGATTTCTTTGCTCCTGGAAAATCATCTGGAAACTGTCATCACCACTGTGCTGGTTGGCAAATGTCCCCCACACAGAGGGTGAAGCGCACCACACACTACAAGGCATTTCTGGGCTTGGACCAAGAAGGCCGAGGGCGGTGAGGAAGAGGATGGCTCAGTCAAAGAGCGACACACGGCATCAACAGGGCTGGAGGAGGGGTGGCTTCTGGGGCCCAGAGGGAGGAGGGAAGGCGAAACGGAGTCTGCCGCTGAGCCAGGAGCTTGGACGTGGGGTACCACTCCTCACTCATGCGTGGCCTATCTCCTCTGCACTTTGATGGAGGCGCAAGATGAGAGGCTGGAAGGCTGCTCTCTGTGAGCCACGAGTTCTTTCAGGGAAAGGAAAGTGGAATCTGTGAAAGAGGCGGAGAAGAGAGTCTCAGAACAGCATGAGCCCAGAAGGTAGAGCAGGATTCGGGTGGACAGAGGCTGAATTCTGACAGAAACCAGACCTGCAGCAATGCAACAGCAGAGACCAGATCTTGTCCTTTGGATGCTCAGGCACACAGTAAGCCCTCAAGCATCAGTCACTAAACTGACTTATTTGGGAATGAAAATGATTTAATGTTGAGCTAAGCTGGGAGAAAGATGCCAAGTGAAAGAATGACAGGAAAAGACGTAGGATGGAAAGGACACGGTGTCTCCACTGCGTTCTACTTCCTCTACCCAGAATTCTGCTCCGTCATCTGCAGCCCTAGAGCAAACAGACTTCCCCACTGCACTCCCCCGGTTCCTGAGATCGCCTGTGCTTTGCAAACCGGCAAGCTCCAGCAGCCACCTGGGCTGCTGCCTGTGACGCCACATATGTTTAGTATAGTTGGGGTGCAAACTAAAGTTCTATTTGGGACTCCCTCAGGAGACTCAGCAGCTGGGTCTCTGGGGAAAAGTTGATCATGGAGGCGAGGGGTGAATGCCTGGGTAGAATATCTGAGGGGAGACCACCCAACCTGCCTTCCTTTCCATATGATGGCAAGGCCCTCCCGGGATGGTTCCTACCATAGGTAGCAACCCTCAGTCAGACACCACCTTTTCTCCTGGTTGCCAAGGAAACATCTAGACCTTCCAGGTGTCTCCATTGCTCCAAGAAAGTGAGAATTTAAGGGAAAGATTAAACGCCCAGATACGTGAATCTACGGTGCTCCTACCCCTAAATTAAGCAGTAACTGCTTCTCTGTCTCTGCCTCCCCCATGGATACTAAGGCAGAGGAGAGGAACACAATTTTCTTTTGCCAAACAAAGCTGACAATTTTGTGAGCTTTGGGGGCACCGCAAGGGAAGCGGTTTCTGTAACACAGCCCCTGCCTTGCGACTGTGTTTTGTCAAGCCTTCCCTCACATTTTAGCCAACCTGGAAATTGGGGAAGAAAGAGCAGCAGGTTCCAGGCCTAGAACTCTGTGAAAGAAAAACAACCTTCCTTTCCCTCCGGACACAAACACATTTTGTCCTAAAGATAGTGACAGGAACACTATGCAATTTTCTGGGTCTCAATGGTCTGGGAAGTAGGGGTCCAAAGAACTGTCCCTTTCTCCTGTGTCAGCCCAAATTTCACAACTCATTGAAAAAACAAAGGGGGGGGGACAGATAAAAGGTATTTCCTTGTCCACTATTCCTTTTACATCAGTGAGAGAAAAGGCCTTGGGAGAAAAATGACAGAAGAAAACGAACAAGTGAAACCAAAATCTCTGCTTTCTCAAAAATCCCTGATCTACCTATCCAGGCTGGCAGAGACTCCGACACACCCCTACCTCTCCCTTCAAACAAACCCGGGAAAGAATCTAGCAACCAGGTAGCCTGTCTCTCCCGCAGCCTGGCAGACAGCCATGGGCACCCTGAAATGAATTTGAAATAAACAGTGACAAGGTAGGAAGCCCCGCGGGTGCAGAGTTCCTCTAAGCCCCCACTCCTGGAAGCCCCTGGGCTGTTTAACAAAGCCCGCCTACTCCCAGCACTTTTGTGACGTCTCAGCTCAGAGGACCATCCGTGGCCCGAGCCTGCAGCGTTATGATGTCACTCTCGTGGAAGCTCAAAAGTCGGGCTCTGACCTCGTGACCTTGGCCTTCCCGGGGGGGCCTCCAGACAGGACGCGCAGCCACCGCCGCCGCGGAGGAGCTGCGAGCTCCGGCCAGTGGGCAGGCCACCCGGCGGTGCGCTTCGGCCTGGGGACTAGTTCACACGGCTCCGAAACCAAAGTGGAGCCCAACCCGAAGCGGAAAGGACGCTCACTTTGCCCCAGCGGGGAGCTATAGGTTGGAGGAACCAGGAAGATGCGCTCTGCCCCAGGGCTTCCCGGGTCCTGCCCAGACAGAAAAGGGTTGCAGGAAAGACACAAGATAATTCGCTTTTAACTCTGACAATTTTAAAGCATGTCCTCTTTTTCCGTGCTTTGATGGAGACATTTTCTCTGATTAGGATTCACAATAATCACCCACCCAATAGGACATCTTAAAGAGGGAACAGTTGGTTAGAGTCCCTCCAGGGGGAGATGAAATCATCGCTGTAGAGCCCACCTCCCCTGGGGAAACCATCCAAAACTAGCCTGAGAATCTCAGCTCTCTTCTGTCGGTGCTGTACCTGGGACTGAACACCCCTAAATGGAAAGGTGACGCGAGGGGGGGGAGGAGGAGGTGCTGGTGAGAATCCATCTGCTGGAGCAGCTCGGGGGCTGAAGTGACCCCCTGGCCGGGCCGAATACGCCGCGCTGCTTTGACCGCTTGTTTTATTTTTATTTCCAAATCAGCAAGGCAAAAAAGCACCTTCAGCTAAAAATGCCTGAAAGAAGAAAGCTCAGGGTGCGCGTTTGGGGGAGGACTTGGCCTAGGAAATTTTCCGCAGGGCGGTCTAGGGATGCATTGAGGGAATCCGCGTGGCGCGCGCCTCCTTCGCACCACCGCTAACGACAGATATTTCTGGAAAACCAAGGATGAAAAAAAGGGCACACTTCCTTTAGGAGCGCAGTCCCTTTGAGACAGGGGCCTGTCACCACACCCCTCTTTGTCCCCCCGCTCAGCAATGGCTACCACAAGCCAGATCGTCCAGTCTTTTGCTTTGCCTCCGGTCGTAGCCCCGGGGCGCCCCGCTGAGTCACAGCCACCGATGGCACAAACCCTGCCAGATCCCCTGGGCGCAGATTGGAGGTTCACGCCCCCTCACCCGACACCTCCTGTCCGCCTCATCTTTCTCTTCCAAGACAGAAAAGGAAAGAAAATTGAAATGCCCCCTCTTGGACTGCAGTTTTAGGGGGTCGGGGTTATACAGTCCTGGGTGACACACAGTCGGACAACTCCCAAAGCAGGGCTCCCGCGTGGGGAGAAATACGTGTGCAGGAATTCATATGCATTTCCAGAACGTGTTGTTTCGTTGCTACGAGGTCTGGCGGCTGTAATGGGACATCCACACACTCCAGCAAAGTGTCCAAAGGTCACATTTATTCGGTCAGTCAACAGATATTTATTGCACACCTACGAATCTATCTGGCATTTCCCTTTTCCCTTCTGCAGTTGCTGTCCAGCCCAACGCTTGTCCCGACACTCGGGCTTACCTGCTGTTCCCTTCCAAAAACAAAAAAACAAAAAAACTGTGTTCTGGCGTGAAGAGCGAACGATAAACACGCCGTGCCCAGTGAAAAGTACTAATTACCGAGAAGCGGCTGGGAGCCCAAGGCACGGGGACCTGGGCTGCCAGGGATTGGGGTCTTTTACCTCTAGGGGACCTGGCCCGGGGAACTGCAAGAGAGAAGGGGTATCCCCTTCTCCGATCACCTCTGTAGAAAACATCGCCCAGGGCTGAAACTCTGAAACTCTTCCTAGCACAGGCAAGAATCCTGAAAACGGATTTAGACACCATCCCCACTTCTGCTCGGGAATTTTGGATAGGGAGGTCGTGGTCCTTAACGCTCCAGGTAAAGGGAGCCCCATCCGCCCTCATGCCTCATCCCGACCCTGTGGACGCACTCCCCACCCAGCACTGAGCGTTTGCAGCCCCACAGAGACCCCGACAGTCGCCCTGCGCCCTCCACTCTGGGTTCCGGTCTCGCTCCCGCGTAGACTCGGAGAAGAGATTGGCGCCCCGGCTGGGGAAATTGAGCCCGGCGCCGGCCCGGGACGTGCAACAGGGAAAACTAGGGAGGGGCCGACCTCGGTTTCCCGAGGTCCCCCCTGGGATCCTCTAGCACCTCAGTGTCTCCGCTCCGGGCGGCAGACCTCGCGGCGTTTGCTCAGGAGCTGGTGCCCAAAAGCACGACGAGACCACTGTGAAGCGCCGTCCGTCGCCTGCCCCTATTCCTGACCTTTCTGCGCCTGTTATGCGCCCTTCCCTCCCTGACCCCCATCTGATCCAGGACCCGGCGCGCTTAGCTATTGGCAAAATGCTCTGGCTAAAACTGAGCCAACAGCCTCGGTTTACAGATTTGCAACCTGAACATCAGGAGCGGGTTCCCTTCCCTCTGTCTGAGGTCCTCCGGTCTGGGACTGCGAGCGTCTTCCCGGGTGAGGGAGGAGGAGTCGGGGCGACCCAGGAAAGTCACAGAGAAGCGACCCGAATCCCCTGAATGGGGACGGGGCAGTGGACACCGCGAAGTCCCTACGGAAACACAAGGCTAACCCACTCGCGGGTCGACGGTAGCCACGCGCTGGACTTGGCCTGATTCTGGCACGCCAGGGACGTTGGCACCTGGGAAGGGGCCTGCTCCCGGCCTCGGTCTCCCAGCTCTGCGCAGACTAGAAACATCTTTTTTTATCCGGTTCCCTATAGGCACAAGTTCTCCTAACTGAGCTGCCCAGAGGTGGACCCGCACAGCAGGGAATATCACGCAGGAATTCCTGCAAGGAGAAATCTGGGCAGCAAAGCGGCCCTGATTGAGCGGAACACACCATCCCCCGCCACCACCGTCAAAGTTTTGCCGCAGAGTCGCCGACTTAGGGACAGTTTCTGGGCTTTTGGCGCCCCCTCTGGATACCGATGAAAATTGCAGTCCACTTCTAAGTCGACTGTTGATCACAACGTTTTCAAAAAGACACAAAATACAAAATGCTTGCCTCAGATGAGCAGAGAACGTATAAAGCCCTGCAGAATGCTATGTCAAGGCTATATATTACATCTCTTATTGCATAATTGTATTAAAATATATTTACACACGTATCTTGACAAATATTTAGTGAAATATTCCAAAATATCTTAAAGTCACAGCCCTCTTCCACTGCCTTTGTCCAAGTAAACACGGCAATTACAATAAAATACAACTAAGTACAGACGCCCTGGTTAAAACATCTGTCCGATGGTCTCTGAGCCCCCTCCTGGATCAGGTGTCTGGAATCAGACAATTACACTGCACACACAATGCCCCCTACCCGGGACACAGAAATGGGGCCACACTAGGCAGGACGTTTTCCCCCAAGAAAGGACGATGTTGTTCTTAACACTTTCCGAGAGCAATCACAGAGCCAGCCGTGAATATGAAGCTATTGCATGGAGGTCTCTTAAACTCATAAACAAGCTACAGGGTACTGGAGACATCAGTTCGAGGGAGTTACATCTGTTTTAAAAGAAAATACTATTGAACAGGGTTGCAACTTACTCCTTTACGAAGGGTTCCGTTGCCTATAAGAAATGTCGACTTCTTTGGAAGACAATGAGATTTTTAAAAATCCTTCAAGAAAAATATGAATGTGAATCTTGTAATAGTGTCCGCACTTTGCAAATTAGAAACAAGTTTTTAATATGATGTGGGCCAGTGCACAATAATAATTTAGTTCGAAGCGAACTTTTGCAAGAACCCAAAAGTGGGGAGTTTAAAATTAAGAGTTTTCCACAGTTGTGCGCTTATTTGTGATTCTGAAAGCAGGCGATTAAGATTTTTCTTCTGTTACAAAACAGAGAACTCTGCACTTACCCAACCTGGCTCTAAGCAGTTCGTATAAACACAAAGGTTGTGCTCAAATCACATTTGAAATACATCAGAGACACCTTCAGCGCCTGCCCCAGAACTCCCGGCTGTGTGCGGGTTCTGAAAGGACCGGAATAAAGTCTTCACCCCTCCAGGTGTTTTTAAAGAAGAGCGAAAGCAGGCGAGCAGCACCGCTGCGCCAAAGCGGACTGTTTCGTCTGCGGCAGTGCCCATTTGCTTAGCCTTTTACAAACCGAGTGACCGGTCTCGGCCTCTCGGCCCGGGACGGCCGAATTCGCAAACTTGGGTCTCTCCAAGCCGTTTGCAAACTCCTCCGAGCGGCAACGCTGCTGACGCTTTTGACTCGGCCGGGAGGCGAAGTGCAGAACGTCAAAGCGGTGGCCCTGTCACTGAGGAGCGTCGGCGGGATGGGGGATCAGGGGGGTGGGGAGAAGGACTTGTCAGAGTTCAAGGTCGATGTGGCGCGGGACGGCCCCGAGAGCGCGGGGCTGCTGCGTCGCCGCCGCCGCCACCGCCAGCCTTCGCGGGGACTTAGCTTTGCTTTTCATTGATTCGCTTGGCAAAAGCGCAGCAGAGTCCCGACCAGCCGCACCAGCCCCGGCGAACCAGAGCATGTTAATCTATTTATATGGATTATTACGGAGGAACAGCGGGCGTTGAGTCACCAAAACATTTGCTTCAAAAGACTATTTCTAAGCACTTTCGGAGGCAGGCAGGCAGGCTCCAGGCGCGCAAACGAGGCTACGCTTTAAGGAGCGGATGCTTTCGGAACCCTGCAAACTCCAGCTAAGTCCCCGGTACCGCGGAGAGAGCAGTGAAAAGCAATGTCGGGGGTGGGGGTAGGTCCTCGTCTAGACACACACTCACACACGCGCGCACACAGATTCGCGCAGAGACGGCACCAAAATTTTGACATTCCGAGAGTGCGGCAAACTTACACACTTGGACGTCCCGGGTCCCCCGCCTTCCCTGCAGCGCCCCCCACGCCCCCCCGGCCGTCCACCCCTCGGCCACAGTCCCCTCCCTTCTCTTCCCCTCCAGTCTCGTCACCCAGCCCAGCGCCACAATCCTCCTCCCTCCCCAAAATCGGGTCCAATCAGCTGCCTGCCAAGCCCGGGACTGCCGAGCTGCGATTGGCTGGACGTCTCTAAGGTGAGGGGGAGTATTTATTAAAGAGACCCGGGGCTGGGAGTCCGAGAGCGCAGAGCGGAGCTCGAAACTGCCTGGGAACTGCAGTGGCGCCGAGACTTTCACCCCGGGAACTTTTCTTTGCAGGAGGAGAAGGGAAAGGGTGCAAGCGCCCCGAATTTTGCTCTTTTTCTTCCTCTCCTCCTTCAACTCTCCAATTTGCCTGCCCCCGTTTGGAGCGGGCAGCTGCGGAGCGGCCACCGGGCGCCTCTCCAAGTGCTCGCCGCCGCAGCCGGCCGCCGCGCCAGCCTTCCCGGGAGCCGCTCGCTCCGCGTCCGGGCAGCCGAAGGGAGAGGAGCCCGCGCCTCGAGTCCCCGAGCCGCAGCGGCTTCTCGCCTTTCCCGGCCACCCGCCCCCAGTCCTGAGCCCGCGTATGAATCTCCTGGACCCCTTCATGAAGATGACCGACGAGCAGGAGAAGGGCCTGTCCGGTGCCCCCAGCCCCACCATGTCCGAAGACTCGGCGGGCTCGCCCTGCCCATCGGGCTCCGGCTCCGACACCGAGAACACGCGGCCCCAGGAGAACACGTTCCCCAAGGGCGAGCCCGACCTGAAGAAGGAGAGCGAGGAGGACAAGTTCCCCGTGTGCATCCGCGAGGCTGTCAGCCAGGTGCTCAAGGGCTACGACTGGACGCTGGTGCCCATGCCGGTCCGCGTCAACGGCTCCAGCAAGAACAAGCCGCACGTCAAGCGGCCCATGAACGCCTTCATGGTGTGGGCGCAGGCGGCGCGCAGGAAGCTCGCCGACCAGTACCCGCACCTGCACAACGCCGAGCTCAGCAAGACGCTGGGCAAGCTCTGGAGGTAGGGCCCGGCGGGAGGCGGCGCGGCAGGGTGGGCTGCGGGACGGCGGGGGGGCGCTGGCCCGGACCTGCTCCCCCCGCCCCGCCTCCCAGCGCTCGGCAGTTGCGGTCCAGGGAGCCAGCGGGGTGGGGGTGGGGGTGGGGGTGCGGGGAGAGGGGACGAGGTGTAACTTTGGCTCAGAGTTGGACAAAATTCTTGGATTGCTCACGGGGACGAGGGGAGGAGGTGGTAGACGGAAAGGGTGGGGGAGACGGGCGGAGGATGGGAGAGGACTTGTAGGAAACGGGAAGATGGGGCTGCCAGCCTGCCTGCTTAGAAGCCTGCCTGTCGCTTAGAAGTTCAGGGCGGCGCGGGGGGAGTGAAGTTTGCCTCTCCCTTGCAGCCCTAAACCCACAGAGATGGGATGGAGGGTGGGGGGAGAAACCCAGGCTGGAGGAGACCCTGCGCAGAAACGGGGCGGGTGGGGAGGGGAGGAGGAGGCTGCTGGAAATAGGGTGGGGGTCATGGGTGGCGCGAGGCACCTTCAGTAGAACTACTTGCAGCTTCAGTAGTTTGGGGCAAAGTTTTTAAAGGGTGTTGGGGTGGGGAGAAATAAATCCAGTAGCAAAGGCGTTTAGAGCGGCAGCCGCGGGGAGCTATTTTCATCTGCAGGGTTTCCAAAATAAAATGGAACGGGAGGGGGCGGGGCGGGGAGTGACCGCTCAGGTCGGACTACAACAACTGAGATTTTTTTTTTCCTATTTTGCTTTTTTATTGTTTTACTTTTTTAAAAAAAGAAAAGTTATGAGCTGCGGCAGCGGCTGGAAAGCAGGAGGCGGGGGGGATGGGCTTGTGCGCGAAGGCAGCGCAGTGGCCGGGGTCCCGCCTCCTCCCCCGCCGGCCTGACAGCTCTGCGGGTGTCACTCAACCGTTCCCTCTTTTGCTCTGCGTTCCCCCCCTCCTTGCAGACTTCTGAACGAGAGCGAGAAGCGGCCCTTCGTGGAGGAGGCGGAGCGGCTGCGCGTGCAGCACAAGAAGGACCACCCGGATTACAAGTACCAGCCGCGACGGAGGAAGTCGGTGAAGAACGGGCAGGCGGAGGCCGAGGAGGCCACGGAGCAGACACACATCTCCCCCAACGCCATCTTCAAGGCGCTACAGGCTGACTCGCCGCACTCGTCCTCCGGCATGAGCGAGGTGCACTCCCCCGGCGAGCACTCGGGTGAGTCACCTCTCTGCCCCCAGGCCGGGGCACCTGGCACACCCCCGGGCCTCCACCTAGGACATTCTTCTTGGGGACTTTGCGCTCCCCACGGAGGGACACACTACCCCCTGTGCCTAATTCCGCGCCCCTCCCAGCCCAGAGCCCCATGAGGCACCCACACATACACACACACACACACACACACACACACACATGCACGCATACGCACCCGAACTCAATCCCAGCATACTGGGAGATCAATTTTTTATTGTGAGGTAAATTGCCTTTACAGCTTTGCAAGACTTCCCCCTTCTTCTCTTCGCTCCCCCACCCCAAAAGCACACACTGGGCTCTTCTGCAAGTAACAATTTGGTCTTCCGGACCCTCGGGCCCCAGACCCTCCCCTGATAAAAGAAGGCTGCCCGGTGTGTACCGTTGGGTTAATCATTCGGGGACTTATCTCCAGCGCAGCGCGCCACCAGCGCGGGCGCGGGTCCCTATTACACCCGGCAGTGAGGGAGGATCCCAGGAGGGTTCCTAAGACGGGGGCCTTTGCACAGCCCTTGTTGATTTTCCGATGCTTTTTCCTCTTTTACTGCCTGCAGGGCAATCCCAGGGCCCACCGACCCCACCCACCACCCCCAAAACCGACGTGCAGCCGGGCAAGGCTGACTTGAAGCGAGAGGGGCGCCCCCTGCCCGAGGGGGGCAGACAGCCTCCCATCGACTTCCGCGACGTGGACATCGGCGAGCTGAGCAGCGACGTCATCTCCAACATCGAGACCTTCGACGTCAACGAATTTGATCAGTACCTGCCGCCCAACGGCCACCCGGGGGTGCCGGCCACACACGGCCAGGTCACCTACACGGGCAGCTACGGCATCAGCAGCACCGCGGCGACCCCCGCGGGCGCGAGCCACGTGTGGATGTCCAAGCAGCAGGCCCCGCCCCCTCCCCCGCAGCAGCCCCCGCAGGCCCCGCAGGCGCCCCCGCAGGCGCAGGCGGCGCCCCCGCAGCAGTCGGCCGCGCCCCCGCAGCAGCCGCAGGCGCACACGCTGACCACGCTGAGCAGCGAGCCGGGCCAGTCGCAGCGAACGCACATCAAGACGGAGCAGCTGAGCCCCAGCCACTACAGCGAGCAGCAGCACTCGCCGCAGCAGATCGCCTACAGCCCCTTCAACCTCCCGCACTACAGCCCGTCCTACCCGCCCATCACGCGCTCGCAGTACGACTACACCGACCACCAGAACTCCGGCTCCTACTACAGCCACGCGGCCGGCCAGGGCTCCGGCCTCTACTCCACCTTCACCTACATGAACCCCGCCCAGCGCCCCATGTACACCCCGATCGCCGACACCTCCGGGGTCCCTTCCATCCCGCAGACCCACAGCCCCCAGCACTGGGAGCAACCCGTGTACACACAGCTCACCAGACCTTGAGGAGACCTGCCCCAGCGGGCGAAGACGGCCGAGATGATCATCAAAATACCCGAAGAAGAGATACATACCCGACCAGCACTCCCTTTGGACACTTTTGTTTTCTTACTCCTTAAAGACATTTGAGCTAAAGGCAATTCGTGCGAACCCAGATTTCAAGACACAGACATTATCTATCCGAACGCATTGCCAACTTGCTGCGAATGAGTGGCCAGGCCACCCTTGGCGAGATGGACCAGCAGAATCGACGAGAAACTGGACTTGAAAACCTTCTTCAGAGCAAGCATGGAGGATGATGGCGAACCGAGTGATCCGTTTGCTCACTCTCTGCCTGTTTGGACTTTGTAATTATTTTTTAGCAGTAATTAAAGAAAAAGAGTCCTCTGTGAGGAATATTCTCTATTTTAAATATTTTTAGTATGTACTGTGTATGATTCATTACCATTTTGAGGGGATTTATTACATATTTTTAGATTAAAAAAAAATTAAATGCTCTTATTTTTCCAACAGCTAAACTACTCTTAGTTGAACAGCGTGCCCTAGCTTTTCTTGCAACCAGAGTATTTTTGTACAGATTTGCTTTCTCTTACAAAAAAGAAAAAAAAAAACCTGTTGTTGTATTAACATAAAAAAGAAAAAAACAGAATTGTGTTAGGTGATCAATTTGGGGGGTTAGCTTTGCTTAATTCCTCAGCCTTTCTGGGATTCAAGGAGGAGCTGCCTTAAAAAGAAAAAGAAAGGCGTTATTTTGCAAATATGGGAGTAAACAATAGTAGTGTAGAGGAGCATTTGGTAAGCTTTATCGTATATATATTTTTTAAACGAGAAAAACACCTTGAGCCTTAAAACCGTGCTGCTGAAAAATACTGTGCTCTCTTTTAGTGCATTTCCTCCTGCCTTTGCTGGATTGCTGCAGTCTTAAGGCAAAAGGCGAGCAAAGGAGACGAAATCTGTTTTGGGAATGTTTCAGCAGCCAATAAGTGCCGGAGCGCTGCCCCTGGTTGCCTGCCCGGGCCCCACGTGGAAGGCAGATGCTTGCACACTCCGACTGTCACCTGTGCCTCTCTGAACACCAGCAGTGAACCTTCAAGACATTCCACGTGCTAAAATTATTTATTTTGTAAGGAGAGGTTTTAATTAAAAAAAAAAATCTTCCTCTTTTTTTTTTTTAAATTTACCTTCTTTAAAATAGGTTGTTGGAGCCTTCCTCAAAGGGTATGGTCATCTGTTGTTAAATTATGTTCTTAACTGTAACCAGTTTTTTTTTTTTATTTATCTCTTTAATCTTTTTTTATTATTAAAAGCAAGTTTCTTTGGATTCCTTGTCCTAGATTTGTACAAATGCCTTTTTGTCCGTCCTTTTTTTTTTCTTTGTTGTTTTTGTTGAAAACAAACTGGAATCTTTCTCTTTTTGTACAAATGAGAGATTGCAAATGTAGTGTATCACTGAGTCATTTGCAGTGTTTTCTGCCACAGACCTTTGGGCTGCCTAAATTGTGTGTTGTTTGTGTTGTGACACAAAACAACGCAAGCATGTGTCATCAATATCCCCCAGCTTGTTCTCCTCCAGAGGGAGGATGCCAGAGGGGATCAGCCCCGGACAGACCTTAATCTTAATTACTGCTGTGGCCGGAGAGTTCGAGGGTTGCTTTTTAAAAAAGACAGCAAACTTTTTTTTTTATTTAAAAAAAGATATATTAACAGTTTTAGAAGTCAGTAGAATAAAATCTTAAAGCACTCATGATATGGCATCTTTCAATTTCTGTATAAAAGCAGATCTTTTTAAAAAGATATTTCTGTAACTTAAGAAACCTGGCATTTAAATCATATTTTGTCTTTAGGTAAGGTTTGGTTTGTGTTTGTGTTTTGTTTGTTTCACTTGTTCTGCCTCCACCCCCAAACCTTTTGTTCTCTCTGTGAAACTTACCCTTTCCTTTTTTTCTTTCTTTTTTTTTTGTATATTATTGTTTACAATAAATATACATTGCATTAAAAAGAAAATGGCCCCATGGATTTATTCACTGGTTCTCCTGTTCAAAGAATGATTTGACAAATTTATGCGCAAAAGAGATTGTTAAGTGCCAATCGCTGTGATGTTTTCTTTTTTTATGTGCACCTTTGGCAATCCTAAAATAGATCTTGAAGAAATATCTTCCAAGATCTAAGTGGAAGTGTCTCGAAAAGTGCCACCCCAATAGGTCCCATAGAAAATTACATGTCAGTAGTTGCCCACTCTGGCAAAATGCTTGTTGTGGTTTTAACAACCTCATGCTTCAGGGCAAAAGCTGTTCCCCTGTGGGGGTCAGAGGGAATATTAGACTTGAAATCAGTAGCTTGTCAGTAGACAGAATGCCAGAGGGGGTGACTTGCCTGTCTGAATTTAATATGGCAATCTTTCTGTTACAGTGAACACATACCAAAGAAATGGGGTATCTGTTTAAAAAGCAAAGGAAGCCAGGGACAAAGTTGTCTACAGGGAACCAGCCTGTCATATTAACCCCTTAAATGATTCGGAGCCTTCCTTATTTCTCTGCAGAGACAATGGGAGGAGATTATTTTTCTGTTCTCTCCGGTTTAACTCATTCTGAGCAGATGCAAAGCCATTGCAGGAGAAATGAGACCTAATCCTGTTTTCCTTGGCCCCAGTGAGATGGGGAGTTTCCAGGTTCAGAGAAATGTTCAGGTCATTTTTCACTAAATAGATGAAATCACCCGTTCCCTCCCACCCTCACAAGGGTACACCTCCTCCCCCACCCCACCCCGCACTGTCACCCCAGCTGATTGGGGAAGTGTCTCTAAGGAGTCACCTTCACCACCTCAGGCTGGTTTTACTACCAGGCCGGTGTCTCTGACAGTCTGAACCAGAGGCTGACCTTGCTGGCATTACCTCACGTTGTCTGTTTCTGCTTATTGGATTCCTGGCTTGCATCCCAAGGCAGGCTCACGGCAACCAGGAAAATGGTAGTTATCAAATGGAGGCAACAGTAGTACTCGGCCTCCTTTGCAAATTCCTTCAACAAACATTGATTGAGGGCCTGCGATCTGCGGGGGACTGTGCAAATCCCGCCCTACCTCTCCAGACATCACATTTGGTTGCTTGTTTGGGACATGGCCTCCCATTCACTTAGGCCCTCCGTTCTTACAAAATCTCTATTATTTTCTTCTCTTGCCAACACTCACAAAGTCCCTTTTAAAAGTCTCAGTGGTGTTCACTAATTCCTGTCCACCTTATAGGTCCTAATCCTTTTGTCCATTAAAATCAGCACGCACCATTCCACCGTGACCACCCCCTTCCCTACCAGATCTGTGTGTTTGTTCGACTGTTCTCTCCCCTGGGAATATGAGCTTTTCCTAGGCATACGACCTTTGGCAGGCCTTCTTGGAGCCTGAATATTCAGTTCAGACACAAACTTGTTAGTTTGTTAGACATGTTGCTTTAACTGTCCTGTGCCTCAGTTTCCCCTTTGGGTGAGAATGTATATAATTCCTCCTACATGTAACAGGGTTGTTATTAGAGGAGTTTTTAGCAAGCAGCAGTCTGGGAATTGACTGCATCTGAGTCTCCTGGTCTGTGCAGCAGTCCTCCTGCATTAGAATTTCTGGGAGTGACACCCAGGAAAAGGGATTGTCACAAGCTCCCCAAGTGGCTCGGATACACAATAGAATACAAGAGACACTTGAGGGCAGGGAGAGAATCCCCCAGAATCCCGCTCACCCCCAGATCCACCAGATATAGTCAAAGCCCAATATCACCAGATTATAAAATATTTTGGAGGAATTTTTATTCTAAATCCAGAAGCACAGAGTTTATCGCCCTGGCAACAGCACCACATTGGAAAGAGTCCTCCATCCCAGAAAAGGCTTGAGCGTAGAGCTAGGATATTTGCACTCAAAATAAAACCCTATCTTTTTAACTATTTTAACAAAAAGGGAATTTTTAGCAAAAGAGAATAAAAATCAAACTCATTTAGAATCAGTCTTTTGGTCTATTATAAAAATACAATCATGTGGATTAGTCTGAACTGTCGGACTTTCCCCCTTCAACTCCATCCCATCTATTCCCTTCCCCTGATTTCCAGAATGAACACTTCTGAGGCAACACTGTGGCACTTTTTATATTGAATTAATTGATGAATATCACTAGTGTTAGGGATAGATTTACTACAAAGCAAAGAAGTGAAAACTTCAGAACCCCTTAAAAGCACAGGCTCCTTTGAAGGCCCTGTACTTAATTTAAAAATTTATGTTCTTTTATTTAAAGACACCCCCCGTCAAAAAAACAAAATTGTCTAAGTTTCACTCCCACAAAAGTTGGCTCTGTGCACGACCATAGCTATTGGCTAGTCAACCATGGCATCCGAGGCCACAAGCAAGATACTTTTCTTTCTGTTCTCAACAATGCCGACATAATAGGTGCTTAAAAAATACCTACCCTTCATCATGTTCATGAACTTGATGGCATTGCCACCAAGGAGACATAGGGAGTCTCGACAATCCTTGTCCTTTACGCAGGGTCTCATGCCTCTGAGACTCAGGCGATTTCCATTTCTCAAATGACATTATCTCTTGGGCATAATAGTGGTTAAATTAGGGAGAGCACACAGGAAACGTGAATGACCTGCCCCTTAGTCCGTCACTTTCCTCTTCCTCCTAATTTCTTTTTTCCTTTCCTTGACACCTCTCCCCTGCAGTTTCTTAGAGTCTCCCATTGACTTCTGGGGCTGAAAAGTCCATTGAGAAAAGTTAGCTCTGATTGGGCTGTTTTTCTTCCATCATCCACAGACGAGAACTATTTCACTCTGGATTTCTGGAGAATAGTTCTTCTTAGACCAAATACGACATGAGACAGCGAAGCTCACAAAAAAAAAAAAAAAAAAAAAACAGACTGAATTTGGGGCAATATGTGCATTACCTTGAAGCTGCTGTTAGGACACGCCCCTTGAGTATTCAGGATTTTATGTTGAACTTAATCCCACCGCCAATATGTCATGCTGCCATATTCCACTTTAGGGAGATTTCCACGCCTCTTTCTTTCCATAAGCATTTGTTGAGAACTTTCTGTGGGTTAGGATACAGCTGTGAACAAGAAAGCCTACCCTCATTGGGCTTATGTTCGCATGAGGAGAAGAAAGACAAAAATAAACAATATTCCCTGGTATTTTCTTCTTCATGTGCTATGAAAAAAAATGCAACTGATTATGGCCACTTTGGAGACTCGGTGCAGGGAAGGGGTGGTTGACTGATTTGGAAATGGTTTCCATGAGCACTTGCTAAGTATTTTTTTCCTCTCCTGATCTTCATTTATTTTTTTAGTAACATGAAATTGATTCAATTTACATAAAGGTGACCCCCCTCAATTTTTACCTTAGCCCCCTCCCTTTTGGCCCTCCTCTTTCCTCCCCCACCTAATAACGCTCTATTAAACTCTCTACTTGTTGATGAACCATGGATTCAGGTATCTCACAGTCTTCTTTTTACCAAAGACCCCAAGAGAAGGATCCAGTCCCTGGTATCCAAAGGGTCTCTTGATCGTCAGAGGTTTGGTTAATGTACCCTACAGGCTTATGGAATCAGAAATCAGAAAGGTATGACGAGAGGTCTTTTAGTTCGGTTGCGCTCTCACTGAAAACGTCTTTTATGCAATGTCTAAGCCATTGAATACTCCCCTCCATCTCTTGCAGAATACTTGCATTGATTGGGAGCTGACTTCTTCCATCGTGGAGGTCTTCAACTATCGAAAAATCTCCTCTCTGATGTTTCCACCCAATGGCCCAAGATGGTCCATCTCCACCCCAGTATGGTGTGTCTTCTCTTTCTTCCAGATGATAGCCCTTCAAGTATTTGTGCAGTTTTTAAGTTTTCTTCTAGTCTTATTTTCCCAAGCTGAACACTTCCAATACATTTTACATATGATATGGTTCCCAAAGCCTTTCATATTTGTCATTCTTCTTTGGATATACTTTACTTACTAGTATTCTCAAATCAGTGCACCCAGAATTATTTCCAGGACTCCAAATACCTGTCTAATATGGAATACAAATACATTTATTGTTCCTGTAATGAGAAAGTGTGCTGCTATTTATTTAAATTAAAATTGTACTAGCTCTTATAGCAGCCAAATCACCCAGTTATGTTACATTGAGCAATTTCTTACCTAACCTGTAATTGTGCAATTGATTTTTCAACCCAATTACCAAGTTTTACATTTACCCCCATTTGACTGCAGTATGACATATACGAGCTCAAAGGAAGGAAAAAAGAGGAAAAAGGATTTACATCATTGAGCCTTTACTTTACCAGGCACTGTGACAGATGTTTTATATTCATGATCTCATGTAATCCTTTTAATAACCCTTAGAGACAGGTGTTATTATTGCAGTTCTATAAAGAAGGAAACTGAGGCTCAGAGAGATTAAGCAATTAACCTAAGGTCATGTAACTACTAAACGGCCCAGGCGACTACCAGAGCCTCTCCCCATCGCCTCAGTTTTTGAAAGAGAATTTGAAATAGAGTTCATAATGGGAAAGGGAGAATAAACGGAGAAATACAATTCTTATCTTGTAAATTATGTTGCAGGGGATCTCTTTAAAGCAAAATCTGACCATATGTCTCCCCTTTTCTAAACCTCCCAGTGGCTACCTACCCACTTAGAATAAAATCCAAATGCCTTACCATGGGATTCAACTGCCCTATTCCAGGGGTTAGCAAACTACAGCCCATGTACCAAATCTGGCCCACGAACTATCGTTGCAAATAAAGTTTTATTGGAACAAAGTCATGCGCATTAGTCCTACATATTGCCTATGTGCTTTCCTGCTATATGACAGAGTTGAGTGGTTGGAACAAAGATAGTGGCCAGCAAAGTCTAAAATATATATTAGCTGATTTCACTATAGAAAAGGTTGCTGACCTCTGCCCTGAGCAATCTAGCCCTGGCCTATTCCCATGACCTCGTCTCTTGCTATTACTCTCCTATTCTCCATGACCCACTTCTCTGCCCTCTTTCTCACTCTCAATCTCGCAAGCTCTTTGCTATTTCAGGGCCTTTGCACTTACTACTTGCTCTACCTAAAGCACCCTTTCATCAGAATTTTCCCTGTTGTTTCCTTTCCATCTTTCAGATATCAGCTCAGATGTCACCTGCTCCGAGGGACCTTCCCTGACCATCCTAGACAGAGTTATCTACACGGCCATCGCCCCATCACTCACTGACCCATCATTCTGTCTATGTTTGTAACACCACCACTTCCTGAAATTATCTTTGGCATTTATGTGTTTGCCTCCTCCAACTAAGGCTTTCGACTCTATCTTGTTCCCAACTTACCTCCAGTGCCTAGAAAAGCGTTTGACACACAACAGGAACTCGATAACTATTTATTGATGAATTCATGGACATTTTAAGTTTCTTTCATTTCCCCAGATCCTGAGATGAGAATCAAGTATTAGGAGCCTAAAAGCCTGCAATTTACTCCGTAATTAAACAATTGATTGAATGAACTTTTGATGAGTGTTCACTATATGCCAGATAGGAGTTGGAGACTCCAAAACAAACAAGATAAGAAACTCACGAGAAATTAAATGAACAAGAGCACTGAGTGTTGCGCTAGAGAGTATGTAGCATGCTACACAGATGCAGAGGCTGGAGGACAAACAGAACCCGCTGGAAGAGAGGCGGGTCATCCAGCTCAGGGAAGACAGTTCAGGCACAGGGAAGAGACTGTGTGCAAGAAAACAAAGCTAGGAAAAAGGCTCATGCTTTGGGGTAACTGCGAGTTGGTTTGGTGTGACTAGGATTAGATGTGGGTAGGGAAAGAGCAGAGAATTCATTGAGAGCTAAGCAGAGATGGAATCAGAGTGAACTTCAGAAGGATTTTAACTAGAAAATGCCAGGAGCTGTTGTGTGTTTAAAAAAGAGGACATTGTTTCCCCTGCAACCAACCCAGACTTTTGACTTCGCTGTCAAAATCTGGGAGCAGGGAGACCACATAGGAGTCTCTTGCTTAGTCCATTGTAGAAGAGATAAAGGCCTGAGCTAAGGCCACAGCAGTGGCAACAAAAATGGAGAGAAGGGGGTGACTATGAGAGGACTCTCCAGGGGGGGATTGTGGGGGTTGGGAGCTGGTGGGATGAGGACCACCAAGAAGAGAAGGTGGTCTGAGGACAGCCTCCATGCTCTGTCTTCAGTGGCACGGGGAGAGGTGATGTCACTGAACAAACTGCAGACTGTAGAAATGTGACTGGAGATGCTTAGTTGGATATACAGGTGACCTATGTGGATTGTGATCAAAATGCAACTTTATATTTGCCTTTGTTGACTCTTTTTAGACTTTATTCGGGAGCTAAATCTTTCCTCGGTCCTGAGTGTTCACTGGAGGTGGGAGTGGGGGTGGGGAAGGAAGGGGACATAACTTGCCCATCACTCTCAGAAAATAAAAAGTCCTCTTTTCATGTAGTTATCTTTTTAAAAGTCTCATTTTAGTAATTAAAATGTCCCCCCTCCCCAGGAAATGCCTAAATTGGTTTAATATTAAATCTCTTCTCTTCAATTCATGACTGCTTCAGGATGGAACCTGGGGTGGGGAAGTGGGTGATCCTACACTTTTCTGCACTCTCTGTTCCTCAGAAACCGTCAGCCTCTTTCTGCCGAGGTCCCCTTGCCCTTGAGACGACTCTGCTAAACAGGCCCCCCGAGGATGCCATGCTTGTTCACTCTTTCAGAGGACTCGAATTTGGTCAATGGAAACCCATCTGTCCCTTACCCAAGAGAAGTCAACACTTCCCACATCTCGCCCTAGGTACCTAGATTCTTGAGGCAGGCACCAGTTCTCTGTGCTTCCCACCTGCAAGAACCCTCTTCACAGCTTTGCAGGCAACCTCTTGCAAAGCCCCATTTGCTCAACTTGGGGCCAGTGGGTAGCACCACACTCTCCCCCCAGTGAAGAGAAGGGGAGTATCCATTGATGGCAACAACTCTCTAAAAACTATCTTTTACAGATTTCCTTTTCCCTCTTAGACTGCTCCCATCCTTTATTTTATTGTGGGGAGATAAAAACAAAAACCCTCACATACAGTGAAGTGCATAAGTCTTACGGATACAACTGGATTTTGATTTTTGATACATTTGAGCAACTACCACTCCAATCAAATTAGAGAACACACCCATCACCCCGGAAAGCTCACTCATTGCTCTTTCAGTCAGTCTTCATCTCCCGTAGACAACCACTGGTTTGATTTCTATTACTATTGATCAGGGCCTGCTCTTGAACTTCATATAAATGGAACTATACCATATGTACCCATTTATGTCTGACTTCTTTTGTACAGCATACTTTTTGAGATTCATCAATGTCATTGCATGTATCAGTAGTCCATTCTTTTCTCTTCCTGAGTAGCATTCCATTGTACGAACATACGAGAATGTGTTTATCCATTTTCCCGCTGACAGACACCTGCATTGTTTCTGGCATCTGGCTATTGTGAATAAAGATGATATAAATATTTCTTGGGTAAATATGTAGAAATGTGATAGATATATGTTCAACTTTACAAGAATTTGCTAAGCTATTTTCCAAAGTGTTTAAATCATTTTATATATACATATACACACACATTGTACATACATGTACAATGTACATACATTGTATATTATATACATACACACACACATACACACACACACATATTACTGTATGTACAAAAGCAGTCAAGGGGAGTTTCAATTCCTCTACATCAACACTAACATTTGTTGTCAGATGTTTTTGACATCCATGTTTTGGGTGTGAAACGGTATCTCATGCTTTGTAAAAATTTATTTTATTTTTGTAATTGACATATAATAATTGTATATATTTATGGGTACATAGTGATGTTTCAATACATGTACTATGTAGTGATCAGATCAGTGTAATGAGCATATCCATCATCTCAAACATTTATTATTTCTTAGTGTTCGGAACATTCAATATCCTCTACTTTGCATACACGCCCTCTTCCTTAATGTTCCCCTTCCCCTGCAGATTGGTTTGCATTACAGAATTCAAGGGAATTCAGATCTGACTACCTTGACACTCTTCTGGAACCCTGATGTTTATTTCCTTTCTTTGGATGGGAAGAGTTTAGATATTCATTTTTCTTACGACTTTTCATTTTTGCAGCTGTCTCGGCACCGTATGAATCTAGCTAGACCCATGCAGGACGTGCCAAGCTCTGTGAGGCCCTCCAGGTCCAGCTGGAGACAAACAGGGCTGGGAATTCAGGAGTGTTTAATGTGAGACTCGCGGGCCACTTGCAGGCAGCTTGGGAGGCAGAAGAAGTCAGGGAATAAGAGGGGGGACATTAAAGCCCAAATAAACATCTGGCCTTCTAGGTGGTGCTTATGCAAATTGCTCTAAATCCCTGGACCTAGAGGGAGCTGACTCACATCTATGTAGATAGAGGACCTTGTAGACAGGCAATGTTTGCGGAACTGCTGCACGTTACAGCTTAAAGCCCCGAAAAAGGGTCAGATCTGTCCTATTCTGAGTGTCCCTCATCTCTGTAAGTTGAGAAAAGAAGAGACACTTCTCTTCCAGGGTTTCCCCAAAGCAGAGCTACAGGAAGGAGTCTGCACCCTCATTTCCCCTCCTGCCTGAGGCCCCTGGATCTCAGAATTATCACGCATTAGTCCCCGTCTCCCCAGTCAACAGATCTGCCTCCATCCAGAACCAATTTTGAAAGTCCCTGAAATTTCTGAAGTCTTCTCTGAACATGAGCGCACATCTGACCTCTGAGTCGATTTCATCACCCGGCTGGCCCCTGTGTGAACCCATGCCTCCATGGAGAATTCTTGAAATCCATCCCATTCTCCACCTGCAGCTGTTTTCTGGGATTTAAAGGAAAAAAAAAATGATATGGCATTTTTAAGTCTCCCTCATGTCCCTGCCCCTATTCTCACCAAGATTTTTTTGCCTCCAGTTTTCACCTGTGTTATCTGATTATTTTGACTCCATCCGAGTGCAGGTAGGTAATGAGCAGAACCAGGCCGGACAGCAAAAGTAAGACGGCAGGAAAGTAGCTCGAGCCAACAGCGTATCAGCTATGAGCTGCAGCCCATCAGTAGACATGGAGCCAGATAAAATTCAGCTGTCCAGCTAGAGGCCAGCACCCGTAGCTACTGAGCAAAACGGTCCTCGTGGGCACGCAGTGTGGAAAGAACTGTCTCGCTCTGGTCTAGCTGGTCGTGTTGCCCAGGAGCTCATAATCACTGAAACAAGTGGTTTTCGCTCATCTGCCACTCAGCGGGCTCAAGCTCGCAGCGAGTGGTACACAAGTCAACAGAACAGACCCCACACCTAGTGGGAAGAGACCAACATTAAACACATAATGTTAATAAATTATGAAGAGTCATGTCTCTGGATTAAATACAGCCAAGGGAGTTAAGAAAATAGTGAGCTTATGGTCAGGAGTTCCCTAGCTTCTAAAATCCACCATCCAAATATGCATCGCTTTTGAATATCACACAAAAAATAAAAGATTGCTTAATAAATAAATAGATTACCTGGGGCAGGGGGAATCTATATCCCGATGTGTAGAGCCATCTGCCATTTGATTGGCATTTGGATTACTCTACCTAACAAGGCTACACTTTATTACTGCTTTAGTGATTCAACTGAAATTATGATTTTCGTTTGTTACTGATGGTGGGAAGGGGGTAAGGCGTAGCAAAATCGTCGCTTCCCCAGCAACTCTTTGTCCATTCTTCTACTCTGATACGGTATCTCTGCTCGTCCCCCACGTTGCCACATTTTAGCTCTTGACTGCTCAGAGCTATCCGGCCCAAAAGTCCCTCCGGGGAAAGAGTCCAATTGCTCTTGAATGGGAGCCAATGATTATGACCAAATGTCTTCTCTGCTTATCCAGAACGTCATTCTGCTCAGTCGTCGACAAGCGGTGTACTAACCTGCTGTTGACTTTATGTGCCAAGAACCCAACCAACAACGGGTTTAAACAAAGTTGGGGGAATTTAGATGAGACCGAAGAAAGAACGGTCGCTCTGCACGGATAGTTAAACACCAGCAGGAGCTACATGGGGCCTATTTTTCCACCGCCGTCTCCAGTATATTGCAATAAAAGGTTGTTGCATCTCTGTTTTCCAGTCTGGCTTGGAGCAGGAAGAGGGGAGGAAGGACGCAAGGGATGCCCTTACCGAGTGGACAACATCTACACCGAGGACGCTGTTTCTGGCGAGATCCAACCAGGCGAGGAGCAAAATCTTGACAGACTGCAGCCCCCCTCAGGCTGGGACCCACCCCACAAGCTGCTGTTGTCCTGACACAGCTGTTTCCGTTTTTTATTACAATTTTCTCCGCCTTTCATTTTGCAGGCCAAGGAGAAGCTCAGGGGGCCCATCTGTTCCTCTCTTGCCCTTTTGCCTGTTCCCAGAAGCAGAGCACACACACGCACGCGCGCACACACACTCCGCACCAGACCCCCACAAACTCCTCGTAGGACAATGAAGAATGGGAGCCAGAGGTGACCATGGCCCACCCCCCCCCATCACTCCGGGGGACTGAAATGAGAAGCATCCTTGCGGGGAGGAGGTGAAGACCTCGGAAAGCCTCGAAGGAAGAGCGTAGGGTGGAAGGAACATCGGCTACAGGAGCGAAACCTCCTCGTTAAAACAACAGGTTTTCCTCCCAGGAGGACTTTTTGTTTTGTTTTTGTTCTTCCTTAAACTTTCCTAGTAAAACAAAACCAAAACAGGGCTAGTGGCTTAAGCCTGCAGTGCAAATGATCTCCAATCCAGAAAACCTAAGATAAATGATCTCATCATGCTTTTTTTAAAAAAAGTTAGAAACTGATTTAAAAAAAGCAACTTTCCCCTCAAGATGGAGTGAAATAGTGTCATCCTTTAGAAGGGATAGCACTATAAAAGCCAAGGACTCTAAGGCCCCAGGGACAAAGCTAGGTCTTTGGGAACACTGTCACACCGATGTACCAAAAACAGACTTTTTATGACTGTGTTCCTTTCATTCTGGGGCAGGAGTAAGTCTTCATGTCCTGTCAATTTTTTCTCGCCAGTGTGCCCGCCCGGAGCCACCCACCTAGAAAAGGCTCATGCTAAAGTCAGTGCAATTGTCTCCCGGCGTCTGCTGTCCTCACAGTGCTCCGGAGCACCAACTTTCTCATGTCTCTGCATTGTTCAGGAACCCACAGCTCTGGATCCTAAAGACCACGTGAGCCAACAAACCTTTAGATTCTTTCTCAAGCACCCCTCTGCCTCTCCTGGATCCATCTCCAGCCATCTCTCTGAGTAATCTGACCTGCACCCTGTCATGTTGCTGGAGGATTCATTCTTGCAAGCAGGCTTTCTCACCCTGGGCTCTATTGGTATTAATATTTTGTTGCAGGGGGCTGTCCTGTGGATTATAGGGTGTTTAGCAACATCCTTAGTCTCTACCCACTAAATGCCAGTAACACTCTGCCTAGTTTCAACAACCCCAAATTGTCCCCGGATAATTCCAGATGTTGCCTGGGGGGAAGGGTGTAAAACTGCCCCCGCTGAGAATCGCTGCTGTAGGTCCATGTGCACGTGATGCTTGGTCTGGGACATACTCTTATTCTCTCTCCCTATTTATCATTTTGAACACATGAATCATCTCCTCCAAAGCACTTGAGTGAGTCACTCCTGAGCTGGTGCGTCCTACGTTTCTTTCCCAAGTTACATGGATAACGCCCAGGTGGTTCTTATGTTTTGCATAGTCAGTGCTTCCCGATTGTCTTGTAGGGGTTTTGCCTTCTCTCCAGCAACAGCGCTCAAGCACCTGGACCCCTGGTGTTGTGCTTTCCTCTTTTTTAGGGACCACCTGTAGCACCTAGCAATTAGGACAGCGTCACACTCATCACAGAGTACCTGGCATACAGTAGGCTCTCTGTAAACATCCATGAAAGGAAGGAAGGATGGAAGGCCAGAAGGAAGAAATGAAGAGAGGGAGGAAAGAGGGGAGGGGTGGAGGGAAGGAGAGATGAGACGGAGGTAAGATTTCAAATGGCTTCTTGTCAAACGAGGGAATGAGCAGTTTTCCTAAATTGTCTCTGTCTTTGCCCAGCTACTCCTTTATCCCCTTACTGGTACCTGCTTCCCACATCACAGAGATTATTAGGAAGTTAAATCTAGGTGGCCCTGGCTTTGGGCCTTGATGCACAAAGGACACTGCTTTATGATGCTTTCAATTTGAAAACCTCCCAAAATGCAACCATATCAAACCCAAAGCAATGGCATCTGTATTTTTTTTTTAATTTTTCCCCCCATTGGTGAATGCACTTAGGGGCTGCTAAAAGTAGAGTCCAGGGCTTGGGTCTCACGGACCACTGAAGAACTAAGGCCACCTCCAGATTGCCGGTGAGGGCAGACCAGTGCTGAAGACGTGGAGGGCATGAAAACGGAGCAGCCGAAGTGGACAACCTCTGGCCACATCCCGTACAGGACGCAGTCTTGGGGATTAGGGTTGGGGCAATGCCTGTCCAAGCTCGGAGTGGGAAGGAAGGGAGCAGTAACTGAGCTGGAGAAGGAAAACAGAGTCAATTCATTTAATTGTCCCAACAATTTCCAAGGTCATTTCAAAGGGCACATGAGATAATGACTGTTGCATTGTATGCAGCCCAGAATTGGGCTTCCCTGTCTCCCCGTCACTTCTCCACCAGGCTGTCCTAATCGCCTTCCAAGTCACCCCACACTCCCCCTCCCGTTGACCTTCTGTGCGGCTGTCAAACCAAATCCTGAAGCACGGCCCTAATTATTTGCCGCTACTTCCCCACCCCTCTCTGCTCCCCCCCTCTCATACCAGTAGTTTCCTGGACCCTCTCTCATTTGCATAATAAAATCCAGAAACTCCTGAGCCTTCCCCCCTCACTTCGCCTTTCTCATCTCTCTTCCCACGCCTGTTTTTACCAGCCTCCAGTCCTTCCTGCCTCCACCCAGTCTCCGTTTTGTTTATACTATGCGTTCCCTTAAAACGCCTTCTCCCCATTGCCTTCTCCCCAAATTCTGTCCATCCCACGAGTTTAAACCTTTCCTGAGCCTTGTCCCCTCCACTCTCACACCCGAGCTAAAAGAATCTTCCCTTCCTCTGAGCTACCAAGGCGTGTTGAAGGGACGGCTGCATTTGGTCCAGTCTAAAATGCCACTGACTGACAGACAAAATGTGCATCTTACAATCAATGAAATAAATATGTGTCCTGACAGCTAACCTTTTCTGTACATTGAAGCTGTGTCATTGTCACTGTGTATGCGTTGCTCTCCCTTTCTGAACTGCAGTCTTCTTAAAGGGATGTTCTGTAACTGATCCACTTCTGTGTTCCTCATCAAACCTGGTGTGGTGCTGAGGCTATGTTCACACACACATACGCGAGTATAGACTCCCATATATAAGGAAAAATGACTGGAATTGTAGAAAAGCATTCCTGCCCTCAAGAATCCTTACACAAATATTCAATTCCTTAGGGTTTTGTTTGTTCGTTTGTTTTGAGACAGAGTCTGGCTCTGTCACCCAGGCTAGTGTGCCGTGGCATCATCATGGCTCACTGCAACCTCAAACTCCTGGGCTCAAGCGATCCTCCTGCCTCAGCCTCCCAAGTAGCTGGGACTACAGGCATGCGCCACGACACCCTGCTAATTTTTCTATTTTTAGTAAAGATGGGGTCTCACTCTTGCTCAGGCTGCTCTCAAACTCCTGACCTTGAGCGATTCTCCCACCTTGGCCTCCCAGAGTGCTAGGATTACAGGCATGAACCACTGAGCCTGGCCAGTTCATTCGATTTTGTAGTTAAAAATGTGTACTTTAATATTTTTAAAAGCTTGACTCAAACACAGTTCAAAAATATTGATTTATATTAGCAAAATATAGACATCCATATAAATTGTGACGAATAGCATAAAAATTATAAATTATCCAAACATACTGCACCTGAGCTTGCTTACTAAATGCAGACACCACAAGCCACTTGGCAGATGAGTTTTCTTTCAATCCTCACGACAGCCCTATGAGACGGGCACTACAATCTCCACTGCAGCAGCCTGACGCCCCTCTGGCCAGCCTTAGGTCCCAGCTCACAAGGTTCTGAGGCAGAATTTGAACTCACTTTGTCTTGAGGCCAAAATCTGAGTTCAAGTATTTCTAAACGTCTTGTCTAGTTCTCTCATCAAGGAGGCAAAAGGTTTTCGCTCTCCTAGATGTGACCAAGTCTCACTGCCAAGCCTGCAGCTGTCCTGCTGCCACTCAAGGAAGTAGTGCAACCCCGTCAAAATATGGTTCCAAGGGAGGCCATGCAGGGAATGATGGCATTTTCCTTCTCCCTCAGAGGGAGAACATGCAAGGGGACCTTCCCACTTGGCTCCCTAGAGGTTACAGAGAGGAAGAGCAAAACAAACAAATAAAAAGCAAACAAAAAAGCAAGATATGTTAGCCTGGGTCTTCCTAGAAGCAGATGCTGAAATGGGATTAACTGAGCAAGGGTTTTTTAGAGGAAATGCTTGCCGGGGGTAGGGGGGACAGGGAGAGAGCTGGACAAGCGGGTGGAGCCATCAGACCACGATGCAAGTCGGACCCCAAGTGAAGGAGGGAAGGTTGAGTGGAGGCATCCTAGACCACTGGGCAAGGCCACAGGAGAATTATCAGGCCAAAGTTGGGTCTTCCTTAGCACGGCATCCTTGCTATAGTTAACCAGCGTCCAGGAGCAGCCTGCGGGAGGCGTGGATTTGGAGCAAACTTGGCATGGAGTTTCAGAGAGTAGACGCCAAGGCCTTTGGTCAACTGCACTGCTAGTTGGAGATGCATTCTCACAGAGGGCGAGAGAGGAAGGACACAACTGAATTAAAGTAGAGTGTCTTCATGTGTGGGGCACAGGCATTTGAGACCAGCCTAAGCAAGAGCAAGATCCCATCTCTACTAAAAATAGAAAAATAAACCGAGCATCATGGCACCTGCCCATAGTCCCAGCTACTCAGGAGGCTGATGCAGGAGGATCTCTTGAGCCCAGGAGTTTGAAGGTGCAGTGAGCTATGACGATGCCACTGCACTCTACCTGGGGTAGCAGAGCCAGACTCTGTTTCAAAAGAAGAGCCTGCATGGATGGTGAAGGAAGACATGAGACTGGCTCAGCCATGGTCTAGAAAACCTTCACACGCTATGATCATAGCTGTTGGCTTTTCTCATCTGCTGTATGAGTCCAAGCAACCATCACTCACACTGGATGAGAGGGTGTCCTCTGAGCTATTTCACTCTATGTAGCGCAAGAGATTCTCAATTTTCTTTACTACAAAGAAGCTTTGTTAATCTTTTCTTTTTGACTGGGAAAATACCATGCCTGTTGTGAACAATTAGCAAGTTGCGGATACACAGAAAGAAGAGGTGGAGGAGCCCCTCCCCTCCAGCTCCCGTTAACCGTTGTGCAAGCGTGTGTGCCTTGTAAAGTCAAATGAGAAGTAAAGCAACACCACTTACTGGGCTCCTTCTACCCACTTAGCATCATGTGCTGAGCACCTGTCTCATTGGATTCGCACTGTGAGCCCGTGAGGTCGGGTCCATTAGCCCCTTTCCAGGTATACAGGTAAGGAAGCAGCAGTCAGAGGAGCCAACAAGACACAGAGTTAGGGTAGGCCTGGGAACTAACCTAGGGCCAGAAAACAAGGAGCCGACAGCAGGGGAAGCTGCCCAGATCCTCACTGTGACGCTAAGCTTCTGGGTAGAGGGGACACGCAGCTCATACCGCTGCTGAAATTTTCCCTCCAAAGATCACAGTAGAATGTATAGTAGAATCCCTCAACTGAATAACGATGGAAAAAGCCCCCCTGTCCTCCCTGGAAGGCAGATTGGTCCTGTTCCTTCCATGAGTGTCAATACTGCATTTTGACTCAGGCTTCAAAGGAGAAAAAGCAATCTATCCACTCATCCACTCCTAATACATTGGCTCTCTTCCCTTTCAGTTGTTAGAAATAAAAACCATACCAAGGAAAAGGTGATTCCTGAAGAGGACAGCGAGTTCCCATCCCTATCGCGCATCAGCATATATTCCATAACCCCCAGCTCTTCTTCCTGCTCTTACTGACTGTGATCGGACAAATGCTACCCCTAAAGGAAAGAACACAACCAGAGATGCTGAACTTGCACTATGTTTACTTTTGACCATCTCCCTTTACAGGACTCTGGGATCTGCCCACTGGGCTTTCTTTCCCACCTAAAGGATTATTACCCTGAGTTGCCGGGCCCTGAGTTCATTTTCGCCTCCAATGGTCTCAAGCCATAAATTTCAAAACACTATTAACATGGCCAGACAGATTTTTAAGACTCCTACAGACAGCATACAATTAACCATCTCCTGTCAGCTGGAAAATCAGCTCAATAGCCATTCAAGTTCATGTCCAAACCCCTTTACGTTAAGGAAGGGTTAGAAAGTTTCCTCGATTCTCAGAACTAGAATCTCTCGGAAGCTGTGGAGACAGGAGGAGCTCTAAACAGGGAGACAGAGCCGGCCACGGGAAGGGAGGGCTGTGCACATAGGTTAGGAGTCAATCATGGTCACTCTAGTTGCCTTTATTTGTGTAACAGGCACTCCACAAATACTAACACATTGATCAACAGAGGTTCAGGAGGCAGGCAGGTAGACACACTGGCGAGACAGCTTCGTGTGTGTATACTTTTTCAACTTGTCCTAGACCGAAGTCATCTTTCTCATCTTCTGCATCCTTGTTTACTACTAGAGTGGAGCACCCCACCAACCACCCATCCAGTTAAAACCGCAGGAAGCATCCTCAACTCGTTTCCACTGCTACACCTTCACATTCAGTCGGTCCCCAAGACCTCCTGATTCCACCTTCTAGATATCCCTTTGTGCCACACCCTCTTCCCTACAACCACTGTCCGAGAGAAGTTCTTCTGCATATGAGACCCATATGCAGGTCTCACCAGCTCCAAGGTCACATTCCTTCAAGTCATACTCTGTGTTGCCTAAAGGGTGATCAATCTAAAATTCTGATGATATCAATCTCCTAGATAAAAAAATTTCAAAGGCTCCCCTTGTTTATAAAGTTCAATCGCTTTAATAGAGCTTGGAAAGTTCTTGGTGATATGGCCTCTCTATACTCTGAACACCTTTATCTCTTGCCTCTCCTTGCTTTGCTCTTTAAGGTGAAGCCATATCACACTACTTGCCACTCCTTGCTGTTTCTTGTAGCTGTGGCTGTACCTGCATGTGTTCTCTCTGCTGGTCGCCAACCCTTCTCCTGGGTAACTCCGACTCCTCCTCCAAGCTCGAGCTGTGAGTCAAGATGCCTCCCCTTCCTCCTAAACTGGGCCAGCCTCTCTCAGAGCACATTATTGTCGACCCTTTCCTACTATTTACTGCACCGTATTGCAATAATCTGTTTTCATACCTGTCTCTCCCATGAGACTGAGCCTTCTGTGAAGGTGATGTCAATATTTCATTGACATTTGCAGCCAGAGCAAAGAGTACCCCCGCTTTTTTTGCTCACTTTTGTAAATGTATTAATAATTGGGGCAATATGAAACTTTGGTGGAATGGTTTATTTCCCAATCACTAAGACTTCCATTAACCCAAAAAATTCAGAAGGAGCACATCCTGCCCCAAGAGGGTTCAGGACCCTTTCCCAGCTGGTACCTTTCCCCTGGTTTGTTCTGACAACATTGGGAGAGTTGATGGAAACACATCAACTTCCCTGCACCCAAGCCAGAGGCTCTTTTTATGAGATGACTTCATTAGCGACACATCATTATTTTAACCATATTCAAAACTTAGAGGTGCCAAGAAATTGAAAGTAAAATAATAATAATAATAAAATAAGATAAACTACACTGAAATTTCCTCTGATTAGGAAAGAATTTTTACCCTTCTAAAAACTTGAAACTACAATGAGGTTTCTATTCTCTCTCTCTCTGCCTGGAAATGACAATATTAGCAGTGATATCTCATAAAGATCTCCAGAAAATATAGAAAGAAGTTACCAAGTTCTGGAATGCCAGCAGAATGCAGCCTAGACCTTGAGCTTGTTATGGGGAATCGATACAAATGCAGATTATAACTTTCCACCTAGGGTCACTACTCTATTTTTTGAATAAATCAGATAAGAAAGCTTCTTTCCAAAATGAAGGCTCAGCACTTTGAATTTTGCCATCCACCTTTCGCCTCAAGCTCTGGGTCTGTCTGTACCGTGGCAGCTGTGGTTCAATCTCTCCTCCCACCCACAGCCAGGCTGTCCAGGAATAAGTGGGACACCTTTCGTGAACGGAGTCTGAAGAGGTGAGGAGCAGGGTCTGCTGATACGAAGAAACAGCAAACAGCTGTGCAGTCTGGAGGCAATTAGGCCTGGACTGTCTTTCTGTCTGCAAATCGGAATCAAAGTTATTATTTGTACTGTACTATCGTTCAGCTAGATTTTAACCACAGCTTTATCAAAGCCTGGTTAATTTACAACAGTGTTTCTAGAGGAAAAAAAATTACATTCTGAGTTCCAAACAACAAGCTTGCAAATGAAGGTTTGGAAAATAGTCTTTTTTCAAGGTGGAGATGACATGTATCTGTGTTAATAACCCACAAGATCGGAGTCGACAGTCTTAGCTGCTTTATCAGTACTCTCAGTTCTTACTGAGCTTGTCATGAACCCATATAGCCCATCATATTCCCATTGAAATCGTCACCAAGTTTGATGTTCTTCCTCGTGAGATTGATTTTTGAAACTAAAATTCTCAGGACTTTACTTTTGACCCTTTTGAATGTCATGGGCTTGTTGTGATCCATGGCTTCCAGACTCCTCAAAGTATTCTGAATTTTGACCGGTGAAGTTATCAATATTCATTATCCCTTCCAACTGTTGATCGTAAACACCTGATGAAATCATAAGTGTTTCTTTTATGACTTTGTCTAATTTTTATTGATTAAAATGTGGAGTAGGACTATGGCCAAGTAGAACCCAAATGACCCTCCTGTGGAGACTTTCCCTAATAATATTAACCCCCATCTAGCACTGAACAGCTGAGAAATGTGTCTAAGACACGGCCGCTAAGTGCGAGAACAAGTAGGCTTCACCTCACCCTCAGATCATCCATCCTGCCGTGGGTACCACCCAGGCATCTGCTGGAGCTTCTTGAGTTGAGACCGGACAGCCGGTTGGTTCTCATCCTACCCTCTATTCAAGATGTCACAAAAAGTACATTTTAGAATTGCCACCTGTGTAAATTACATTTTGTGAAAATATCTATTTTGAAATACTCACTGACATATAGAAAGTCAAATACGTATGTTTCTCATACACGAATTTTAAAGAGCGAGTGGGAAATGCTGCTGAGGTGCCCAAATCTTACTCTCCAAGCCCATAGGTAGGTCAGAGCCCCATTAATAAGATGTCTTTATTTCTCCTTCTCAGGGACACTTTGAGGCAAAGCTAAGCAACTCAAAATCACCTTGAAGTGCAGTTATTTCTGACATTCAAATCTCGTTCTGGGGAAAAGAGAACACTTCATACCATGAGACACAGTGTAGATAAGCCCTCTAGACCTTGCAACAATCACGGTAAAAGTTAGTCAGGCTCATCAGCTGACCTATGAGCTTCCCACGTGACAAACACAGGGACAGACCCTTCCCAAGGGCACTATTTAACCATGAGCTATCCAGTCCCACAAAGCCTAGTCTTCACTCCTTTTGCCACTGGCATGGTTGGGGGGAGGAGAGGGGGCTGGCCAATGCCACCAGTCACCTAACAGTTGAAGGGAACTTCTAAAAGGACCCTTGGAGGCCACTGAGTAGAAGGAGAGCTAACTATGGAAGAAAGGAACACACTAATGCCTAGCATTCACTGGGTACTTACAACGTGCCAGGCATATTCTAAACACCTTACCTGCCTTGTCTAACCCAACAACGCCTAATGGGGAAAGGCACTATTATGCCAATTCCACCTGTAAAGAAACTAGGGCAACAAAGAGTTAATCAAAGGGTCAACATCAGATGGCTGGTAAACAGCAGAGATGGGATTTGAACCCAGATAATGTGGCTCTAAACTCTACCCTTGAATTCTACAGCCTCCCCCAGCACGGGGGCGGGGGATGGAAGTAAGACAAGAGGGAGCCCACGCACCATGCCAAGTTTTAAGTCTTTCTTCAAGGGAGTGCTGATGGAAACATTACAAGAGAACAGCTTGCACTGAAACAGATTTCAAGGTCCTCGGGTAAAGTCCGTGCCACTTCTGTCTCTGCTCTTGCCCCCAGACCCCACTCCCACCCTTAACCTTGGCATCCTCTGCCCCACCTGCTCCCGCAGAGTGGCTTCTGCCCCAGTATCTCCAGTAACAACTAGATTGGCAGTATTAAGGATCCATTTGTTTTCAATTATACTATACACTCTTAGACCTCCTTCTTGGTCATTTCGTAAGAGGTGGGAGGGAGAAATGTGGGTCTGGGGAGGTTTTGAAAAGCATTCCTTCTGTCGCAGAGCACTCTTTCCTTCCCAATAAGAGTGCCCACCCCAAGGGGATGGCAAGGGGCTGGGGCTCTCCACTGAGACAGGGAGGAGGAGGAGGAGGAGGAGGAGGAAGAAGAGGAGGAGGAGGGAGGGGAGGGGAGGTGGGGAACGGGGAGGAGGAAGAGGTTGCCTCCTCAAAGGAAGAGCCTTTTCCCATGGAAATGCACTGGGGCTGGTGCCCATTAGCATTCGTATGCATAATAAGGGTTCAGTCCATTGTCATGCAAATTAATTCGGATGACAACACTCTCTCCTCGACAACACCGCCCCAGCACAAGGAAGTTTCTCACACTGCTCAGCCAATGCTAGCGGCCTCTACAGCATCTTCCATTAATTATTTTTCTCCCCTTCACTCCTGCAAGGTTTGTTCTCAGCTACGTCCCCCCTTCACGTTCCAGCTGCTGCTGCCTACTTTTCATGCTGGAGCAGTTGACTTCATCTTAATAAAGAAAATAAAATATCTTTTAAATGAATTTTAAAAAAATCGAGAAGAATCTATATTTCAGATCCATACCGAAAAAGTAGCATTTGACTAAACAGAGAGATCTAGTAATCTCCCGACACCCACTTCTTTTTCCTTTCCGTCGTGGTAGGATCCAAGCAGCAGCTCTGTCCCCCAGGGAGCAGCATTCTCCCTGGTCATTCGGGTCCCGATAAGATGGATTCTGTGGGTTTGACTACAGAGGGGTGACTCGCCCTTGCATTGCTTGTTCTGCCAACCTCTTACTTCGGGCCACTGACCAAGTATTCCCACCTGTCCACATCAGCGGGCTCAGGCTTAGCCACCAGGCCACTGCCACCGGCTGAGGCCAGTTTTTGCCCTGAAGGAAGTTCCCTGTCAATTGTAAGCCAGGAGCCAAGAGAAAGAGCAAGTAAGGGTGGCTTCCTACCAAGCCAGAAGGGGGTGAGGGCAGAGCTGTAGGTCATTGGCCCTGCAGGTGCCAGGTCTGCATCCATCCTCTTTCCACCTCCTGACTCCCAGCTACCCAGACATCTGTCCCCAGTGCTCTCCTGGCCACGCATCTGATCCCCAAAGCCTAAAGTTCACAGCTGACCCTCTCTCACTCCCAGAATTATGCCTTCTTCTTCTCTACCCAGTCTAGAAGACTAGTTAAAAGCAGAGTTCTAGGCTGGGTGCGGTGGCTCACGCCTGTAATCCTAGCACTCTGGGAGGCCGAGGCGGGCGGATTGCTCAAGGTCAGGAGTTCGAAACCAGCCTGAGCAAGAGCGAGACCTCGTCTCTACAATAAATAGAAAGAAATTAATTGGACAACTAAAAATATATAGAAAAAATTAGCCGGGCACGGTGGCACGTGCCTGTACTCCCAGCTACTCGGGAGGCTGAGGCAGTAGGATCACTTGAGCCCAGGAGTTTGAGGTTGCTGTGAGCTAGGCTGATGCCACGGCACTCACTCTAGCCCGGGCAGCAGAGTGAGACTCTGTC
>CAUYRT010006519.1:0-29809 GCA_963574885.1 Lepilemur ruficaudatus
TTTAATTGTAATTTACATATCATGTCTTTACTCCATTTTAAGTGTACAATTAAATGGTTATTAGTAAATTTACCAAGTTGTACAGCTATTCACATAAATCAGTTTTAGAGGATTTCCCACCGCCCCCATTGAGACCCCTAATTCCCATCCCCAAATATACTTCAAGCATGCCCCTCCCCTTCACAGTGCTCACCACATCCCCTGGATGTGGGTCCACCCCCCACCCCCAAAATCCCCAGTGAACATTACCACCATTTCTTAATAATAGTGCATTCTATAACAATTGAAGGTGATCTGGGGATCCATAAACTAAATGATTCTCTGGGAGAAATGGTGCTGAACTCCAGTTGAAAAATTCTGGATTAAGAAATCAGTAACAGTAAATGTCTGGCCTCCATGACCCAGAGTCCAGATATGCAACAAAATCCCATGAAAAGGACTTATTTCTCTTTTGTATTGGAGACAAGATTCCCATAGTCTATCTTCCAGACTATGGATAAGTCCCATCTTTATAGGCCACAGAGTTGTCACCAGTGGAGCATCCTTAAGAGAAGGAGTCTATATTTAACCAGTAACTTAAGGTGAGGGTAGAGCCCTGGCTTAGTAGATGTGACCCTAATAAAACAATCAAGAATAGGTCAAAAGCACTTGCAAAGTAGTGTCTGGGGCGAGGCACCAACCACAAAGATGATTGCAGGTTTCACCAAGAACTGGAAATGGGCAGGAAAGGCATTCACCAAGTAGTGACTTTTGAGGCCATCACAGACATGTGCCTGGGCTCAAGGGGAGAATATTAACATGGAAATTATTACTGAGACAGTGCTTCTAGACTAAGCCATAGTCAGCAGGAAACAATGTGAATCATCTCACCGGGCCCCCGTCACTCAGAGCCTGGAAGTATTTGGTAGTCCCAGGGAGCATTGGGGATGATTGTTGAAACACTTCTGAACTTTGAACCTCTGTAATTTCCCTGTTTGCTCAATGCATGATAGCCTTTGGTCTGCTAATAATTCTCCTTTATGCACAGCTTGACCTCTGTACTTCCAAGGGGAGGAATTGGAATCAGCCTATGGGAGAAGAGATAGCTCTAGGATTCTGGGTGGGAACTTAAGCAAATAAAAAGGCACCCCTGCAAGAGAACTTCACCCTTGGTATTTCATCTGTCTCTGCCACAGAGTTGGATCATTAACCTCATTTATTTACCGTTTTCCTTCCTCATAAATTGCATTGTGCATTACCTAATCTTGTCTTCTATGCTGAGATTTACCAGATTGCAAAATAAGAAACAGGTATGGAAACTTGAGACTTTTGTCCCTATCTAAATTCTAGAAAATTCTGGATTCTGCTTAAAACCAACAACTTCCAGAATAAATGATTAACAGAAGAATGACTTCAATGAAAATGTAGTCTCTATGACAAGGGAGGAGAGATTATACTTGAATTTGATCATCAGGCTTTCAGGCTCTGTTCAGAATTTTTGTCTTCATGGCAGAGTTTGTCTACCTTCTTCAGATGCCTCAATTAAAAGAATATAGTGAGGAAAGGAGTGGAGAGGAAGTCAGAGATAAAATTCACTGTTTGCACAATTTCCCCTAGGGCCTACCTGTTTGAACAAATACTTAGTGGTGATGTAGCAAGAAATGCCCCTGAATTGGTATTTTTAGACGAAGTCCCATTACCATCTGTTAATTAAAAAGTAATTTTCAGATTCTCTGTAAATCAGGAGCTCCTTGGGTGACATATATATATGTGGAGAGAAAAAAAAAGTAGCCAGCTGATGGGTGATTTCCTTCACTAAAATAATTCTAATTTATTTCCTTTTGCCAACTCTCATGCAGATCTAAGCCACATAATAATACTTTCTTATAACAGAGCAAGGCTTTACAGCTTATGAAGCATGCCAGGGGTATTAATGCCTATGGGTTTTTGGGTTCTTCAGCACATTGGATATGACCTGGGGCATAGAGGGCTCTTAAAAAAAGGGAATTGGACATCTGTATGTGGGGGAAAAAAGCCCTCAACCTAAACCTCAAATCTTAGACAAAACTCAAAATGGATCATAAATCTAAATGTAAAATATAAGTTTACAACATTTTCAGAAGACGTGGGAGAAAATCTTTGTGACCTTGGGTTATGCAAAGAGTTCATAGACATAGCATCAACAACATGATCCATAGAAAGGAAAAATGGTAAATTGATCTTGATCAAAATTTTAAAATTCTTTAAGGAATCTCCATACTGTTTTCCACAGAGGTGGTACTATTAATAATTTACAGTCCCACCAACAGTGTATAAGCATTCCTTTTTCACCACATGCATGCCAACATCTATTATTTTTTGATTTTTTTAATAATGGCCATTGTGATAGGGGTAAGATGGTATCACATCATGGTTTTAATTTGCATTTCCTTGATGATTAGTGATGTTGAGCAACTTTTCATATGTCTGTTGGCCATTTGTATATCTTCTTTTGAAAAAACTCTGCTCATGTCTTTTGCCCACTTTTTAATGTGGTTGTTTTTTTTTTCTTGCTGATTTGTTTGAGTTCTTTGTAGATTCTGGATATTGGCTCTTTGTCAGATGAATAGTTTGCAAATTTTCTCCCCTTCTGTAGATTGTTTACTCTGTTGATTATTTCCTTTGCAGTGCAGAAACTTTTTAATTTAATTAAGTACCATTTATTTATTTTCATTGTTGCTGTATACGATTTTGGGGTCTTAGTCATAAATTCCTTACCTAGGCTGATGTCTAGGAGAGTTTTTCTTATGGTTTCTTCCAGAAGTTTTATGGTTTCAGGTCTAACATTTAGGTCTTTAATACATCTTGAGTTAATTTTTGTATATAGCAAGAGATAGGGATACTGTTTCATTCATCTGCATATGGCTATCCAATTCTCCCAGCACCATTTGTTGAATTGAGTATCCTTTCCCCAGTGTATGGTTTTGCCTGCTTTGTCAAAAATCAGTTCGTCATAGCTACATGGTTTTATTTCTGGGTTCTCTATTCTGTTCCATTGATTTATATGTCTACCTGTATACCAGTACCATGCTATTTTGGTTACTATACCCTTTTAGTATAATTTGAAGTCAGGTAATGTGATGCCTCCAGATTTGTTCTTTTTGCTTATGATTGTTTTGGCTATTCAGGCTCCTTTTGGTTCCATATGAAGTTTAGGATTATGTTATCTAGATCTCTGAAAAATGATGTTGGTATTTTGATGGGAATTGCATTGAATCTATAAATCACATTGGGCAGTATGGACATTTTAACAATGTTGACTCTTCTAATCCATGTGCATGGGATTTTAAAAAATTTTTTATATCATCTCTGATTTCTTTTATCAGTGTTTTATAGTTCTCCTGATAGAGATCTTTCACCTCCTTTGGTAAGTATATTCTTAGGTATTTTATTTTCTTTTTAGCTACTGTAAATGGTATTGCATTCTTGATTTGATACTCAGCTTTACTGTTATTAGTATATAGAATGTTATTAGTATGTAGAATGATATAGTATATAGAATGTTATTAGTATATAGAATGCTACTGATTTGTATACATTGATTTTGTAACCTGAGACTTTGCTGAATTTATTTATCAATTCTAGGAGTCTTTGGTGGAGTCTTTAGGGTTTTCTATATATAAGAACATATTGTCCTTTGGGTAGAAACCCAGTAGTGGGATTGTTGGATCAAATGGTAATTCTACTTTTAGTTCTTTGAGGAAAGCATTTGTACCCCTGTAATATTCTGAAATAAAAAAAGAAAAAATATTAATCCTTAATAGAAAAAAATCATATCATCAGCAAACAGGGATAATTTAACCTCCTCTTTCCCAATTTGGATGCCCTTCATTTCTTCCTCTTGGCTGACTGCTTTGGTTAGGACTTCCAGTATTATGTTCAATAGAAGTAGTGACAATGGTCCCCTTTGTCTTGTTCCAGTTAATAGGGGGAATGCTTTTAACTTTTCCCCATTCAGTATTATGTTAGCTGTGGACTTGTCATATATAGCTTTTATTATTTTGAGGTATGTTCCTTCTATGCCTAGTTTGTTGGGGGTTTTATCATGAAGGGGTGCTGAATTTTATCAAATGCTTGTTCTGCATCTGTTGAACTGATCATAGGGTCTTTGTTTTTACTTCTGTTTATTTGGTGAATCACGTTTATTGATTCACATATGTTGAATCATCCCTGCATTCCTGGAATGAAACCCACTTGATCAGGGTGGATTATCTTTTTGATGTGCTGTTAAATTTGATTTGCTATAATTTTGTTGAGGATTTTTGCATCTATGTTCATAAGATATATTGGCCTGTACTTTTCCTTTTTTATCGTGTCCTTTCCTGACTTTGGTGTCAAAGTGATACTGGCTTTGTAGAATGAGTTAGGGAGGGTTCTCTCCTTCTCGATGTTATGGAACAGTTTCAGTAAAATAGGTGCCAGTTCTTTGTAGGTCTGGTAGAATTCAGCTGTGAATCCATCTGGACTGGTTTTCCCACCCCCCCACCCCCGGGGAGATTTCTTTTCACTGTTTCAATCTTGCTACTTGTTACTGTCTGTTCAGGATTTCTATTTCTTCCTGATGTAGGCTTGAGATATTATGTGTTTCCAAGAATTTATCCATTTTCTCTAGGTTTTCTAGTTTGTGTGCTTAGAGTTTTCATAGTAGTCATGGATGATATTTTGTATTTCTGTGGTATCAGTTGCAATGCCTACTTTTTCATTTCTGATTGAGCTTATTGGAGTCATTTCTCTTCTATTTCTGGTCATTCTTGCTAGAGGTCTTTTTTTTTTATCTTTTCAGAGAACCAACTTTTTGTTTCATTAATCCTTTGTATCTATTTATTTATTTATGTTTCCATTTTGTTTAGTTCTGCTGGGAGCTTTGTTGTTTCTTGTGCTAGATTTCAGTTTGGATTGTTCTTCTTTTTCTAGTTCCTTGAGGCATGACGTTAGGTTGTTAATTGGTGATCTTGCTTTCTTTTTGATGTAAGCATTTAAGGCTATGAACTTTCTCCTTAGCATTGCTTTATCTGTATCCCACAGATTTTGGAAACTTGTGTCACCTTTGTCATTCAATTAAAAATTTTTTCAATTTCTGTTTTGATTTCATCAATAACCCAAGGATTATTCAACAGAAGGTTGTGTAATTTTCATGTATAGTGTAGTTTTGAGAGTTCCTCTTGGAATCGATTGGTAGTTTTATTCCGCTGTGGTCTGAGAAGATACACGATATGATTTCAATTTTTCTAAATTTGCTGAGACTTTTTTTGTGGCCTAACATATGATCTATCTCGGAAAATTTCCAATGTGCTGATGAGAAGAATATATATTCTGCAGTTTTGAAGTAGCATGTTCAGTAAATATCTGTTAGGTCAATTTTTTCTAGAGTCTCATTTAAGTCCAGTGTTTACTTTTGATCTTCTGCCTCAATGACCTTTCAAGTTCTCTCAGTGGGGTGTTGAAGTCCCAAGCCATTATGTTGTTGCTGTTTATTTCTTTCCTTAGATATAGTAGAATTTGCTTTATGAATCTGGGAGCTGCTGTGTTAGGTGCATATATATTTAAGATTATTATAGCTTCTTATTGAATTGATATTTTTATCCATATACAATGACTATCTTTCCATCTTTGTCTTTTTTTTAACCATTGTTGATTTAAAGTCTATTTGATCTGATATGAGAATAGCTACACCAGAGCCGGGCGCGGTGGCTCACGCCTGTAATCCTAGCACTCTGGGAGGCTGAGGCAGGCGGATCGCTCAGGGTCAGGATTTCGAAACCAGTCTGAGCAAGAGTGAGACCCTGTCTCTACTATAAATAGAAAGAAAGAAATTAATTGGCCAACTGAAGATATATATAGAAAAAATCAGCCAGGCATGGTGGTGCATGCCTGTAGTCCCAGCTACTTGGGAGGCTGAGGCAGAAGGATTGCTTGAGCCCAGGAGTTTGAGGTTGCTGTGAGCTAAGCTGACGCCACGGCACTCACTCTAGCCCGGGCAACAGAGTGAGACTGTCTCAAAAAAAAAAAAAAAGATTTTAGGCCAGTGTGGTGGCTCATGCCTGTAATCCCAGAACTTTGGAGGGCCAAGGCAGGAGGATTGCTTAAGGCTAGGAGTTTGAGACCAGCCTGGGCAACATAGTGAGATCCCATCTCAAAAAAAAAAAGGCATTCAAAACCAGCCTGAGCAAGAGCGAGACCCCGTCTCTACTAAAATAGAAAGAAATTAATTGGACAACTAAAAATATATAGAAAATATTAGCCGGGCATGGTGGCGCATGCCTGTAGTCCCAGCTACTCGGGAGGCTGAGGCAGAAGGATTACTTGAGCCCAGGAGTTTGAGGTTGCTGTGAGCTAGGCTGATGCCACGGCACTCACTCTAGCCAGGGCAAGGGAGTGAGACTCTGTCTCAAAAAAAAAAAAAGGCAGACTATTATTTCATTTTATTATTGTTTTTAAATCCACTACAGGTAATATACACATTTCTTACCTATACCCTGGTGTGGGTCAGTTCCACCCTCCTGCCCCTATAGGCTTTCTCCCGTGAGTTAATTTAATCTTTACAACAATCCCATAAAATAGGTACTATCATCATCCGCATTTCACAGATGGGGTGACTGAGGCTCAGAGAAGTCAAATTAGGCTTCTAATTAAGATACTAAGTGACAAAAATGGGATTTAAACCCAGGCAATCTAGTACCTCTGTCTATCCTCTGAACCACTACCCAGTGCCATTTCTGAAGGACAGTGTAAAAGATACATGTATCTTAACCACTTAACTTTATTAGCTCTTAATATTTTCCCACAGTTGAAGCTCCTGTACATCCTTTCCCCACCGCATTCCCTATGCTCTTAACCCAGATGTAACTCCCAGTCTAATTTTGGTGTTTATCATCTCCGTGAAATTTTTTTTTACTTTTTGTAAATACGTACATATCCTTAAACAACATTTAGTATTTCTTGTATGTTTTCAAACTTTGTTTAAATGATAGCATAGAATGACATAATCTACAACTTGCTTTATTGACTCAATGTTTTTACATTTATTCATGTTAATATTCATTTGTTAATTGTCAATTTTTTTCATCAAAAAAGGCATATTCATGTTAATATTAACACACGTGTTGGAGTTCATTTATTTTTTAAATGCTGCACAGCATTTAAATCATTCCCTTGCATGAATATAGTACAATTTATCCATTCTCCTGTTAATGTTTAGATGTTTCAAGTTTTTGCTCTTCTGTATAGAGCTCTTGCTGTCATTTTCATTTCAGCTGATGTTTAAAAATTGGGATACTTCAAATTTTAAAATCCAGATTTATGATTATGACTTCTCTTGAAAAGTCAAATGGTATAGAAAATTCCCACATAGGACCCACATACTGAAATAAAGTTGCAACTGCCATTTAGATAGCGCACACTCCGGTTTGCCACAGTTCCCACTTCCCTGTTGCTCCCAATGTGCTGAGTGCTAATGTCAATTGCCATTTAGAAAAATGCTTACGCCCTGATTTTTCTCAGGCTAGATATACACGTATTTCTTCGCATCTGTTTCTGTAAAATCAAATGAAAACAAAATACAGACCGAGACGACTGTCTCCTTCAAGAAAGGAGAGACGAGCCATATTTGGGTGGCTGGGTGGGTGGGTGGGGCCTGTGACAGTGCAGAATATTTCAACTCTGTTTAATTGAAACACATAAACTGCCTCACTCAATTACGTCCCTGGTCCTTGTTTACATTAGAGATCCAAAATACTAACATTTAACTGTTGTGTATTTAAGGGATTTCAAGTCAGGACGTCTGATTCCAAGCCAAGCATTCAACAACGTGAGCACAAAATTTAAACGGGCAGTTCAGTTTCTTACTCTGTGAAAAGGGAACGACAAAAACCTCAACTTTATGGAGCATCCAATAACCCGTGTAAAACTTTTTTAAGATGTTAATTGTGCCAGACATATGCTGGTTTAATGTGGGTATCAACTCATTCCTGGACCTAGCCTTTATTCACACTGATCTAGTGAGTCGCTTCACAGGGCAAACTACACCGTTTGCAGCAATGAGTGCACCCAGGGTGCTCTCTACAACTGGCCTCTCTCAGGAACACAGAACACCTGAGGAGGGGGCGTGGCGCCTTCAGCCTGGCGCGCATGCGCGACTGTAAAAGCAATTAGGTCCGCCCCTGGCGCCTAATTAGAATATTCAAGATTTCGGGGAGTTTTTCATCCCCCTACTGTATTTACTTTTACTTATGGTAAAGGCCCATACATTTTTATTAATTTCTGAGAGGCACAAAAATTCCTCTCAGACTCATTCCTATTGACCACGTAGTCTTACTGAGGTGACTTTCGTCTCATTGGAAGCCCTCAGTAAAGTTTTCAGTTTAGGATGTAATTTCAGTTTAGGTGTAATTTTGCGTAAACGCAACAAATCTTTCCACCTAAGAGAGACCATGGGGTAATGGTGGTTTCTTTTTATTCAGGCATTTCAGTAGTTACCTCTTTTTAGGGGCGGTGCCGCATGTGGGCCCGATGGACCCCGGCGATGCCGCCATTTTGGAGTCTTCCCTGAGGAGCTGGTGGAGGCGTTTCAAGCCGCTGCCGCTGCTGCCGCTGCTGCCGCTGTCGGCGGCCCTGTCTGGCAGAATGAATGTGATAGACCACGTGCGGGACATGGCGGCCGCGGGGCTGCACTCCAACGTGCGGCTCCTCAGCAGCTTGTTACTTACAATGAGTAATAATAACCCGTGAGTTGAGGCGGGGAGCGGCCTGGGACTGAGGAGAAAGCGCGGCGGTTGGGGAGCCGGGGCGGAGGGCGTGTGGGAGCGGGCGGGAAGCAGCGGCCGCGGGCCCCGGCTGAGGCTCGGGGGTCAGCGAGGGCCTCGTCGAGCGGAGCCGGCCTCGGAGCGCAAGTCGGGTTCACGGGGTGCCGGCGCTGTGCGGATCGCCGGGACGAGTGCTCTGTGGGGCATCGAGCGGCAGCTCCGAGAAGTAGAAGGCGGAGGCTTTGGGGACGACCCTGGCCGGGGTCTCCTGAGGCGCCTGTCACGGGCAGAGCGACTGTCACATCGCTGCGCTGAAGCCTCCCCTGCCTGCCCCTTCCCGAAGAACGCTTTCTGGCTCGCTGCCGCTCCGAGAGACCCAGTTCCCTGGTTTTCATGTTAATATCCTCGCCGCATATTTGAGATTGGTTTTTTCCCTCTGAAGTGTGTCAGGAGGGGCCGCTTTCGCACCTCGGTAAACCCGTGAGAACGGGGGACTCCCTGGCTGGGTGGGAGTGGCGCCTCTCTCGTTCCCAGCGCTGCCGGTTGTTGAGTCTTGTGGCACACGGAGCACGGGGCTAACCCCGGCCTTGAATGCGCGGCTCTTATCCCCCCGTGCAGTGAAAATCTTTCCCGCGGCCCGCGAAGCCCGCAGACACCTGCCGTCTCTCCCGGACCCCGTCCCGTTACTGCGTTCGCAGACTCCAGCCTGGCCGTCGCGTCCGTTGCTTGAACGCACCGAGCTTGTTCTCAGCTCTGGCCTTTGTCTCAGAGCTGTCTCCTCATTGAGGTTTCAGCTCGTGTGTCCCTCCTCCCCAGGACTGCTCTGACCACCGGCATTATCTGCTACTCTCCCTTTTTACCTGTTGGCCCGCTTTGTTTCTGTGTCACTCTTACCGCCTATTGCAGTCAGCGCGGCGGCTGCGTGCAGTAAGCGTGCACATGCTTATCCGATGCGCTAAGAAAGTGAGTGCAGCCTCGAGGAGGAAAAGTGTCTCGTCCAAGTTCACACCTCTGTAAATCACGTCTGGGCCTTGATCCTCTCTAGCCCCAGAGTCTCCATCCTGGGCCGCCACTGTCTGCTACCACCAAATGGCATTTTAATGGGATCTTCTGTGTGTGGACCCATTAGCATTTGGCCTGCTCTAGAAGCTAGCCTAGGTCAGAAAGGAAAGGCCCCTTAAGTGCCCGCGGCGGCTGCGCCGCATTTCCTTTCCATTAGTGTGCTTTGGACCTCACGAGGGAGACTCATCACTTTGCTGCCATCCACTTAGTGTTGATAGTGAGGAGTTCTGGTCTCTGTCAGCCTTCTGTGTTTATTCTGGAGCCTTTCACTTGGTTCTTTGTCAGAGCATACAGTTTCCACCTTTGGGGATTTATGTACCAGTTAGTCATTACTCTTGCTCTCAAAGATGTTACAGGATAGTTTGAAGCAGTTTAATCCCCTGGCTAGACTTAATTAGCACATGCTTTTTCATATTAGGTTAGACTGGCAGTTTCTTAGGAGGTGTTTTGAGTTGTGACCTTCATCATTTGTATTTTAAAATTTCTTGTTGAATAAGCAGTACAGACACTGTTAAAAAAAAAAGTTCAAACTGTAGAGAAGGGGTGTGCAGATCAGCGTCTGTCCCCAATTCTTGAACTGTACCCCCACTATTTCCCTTCTCCAGAGGCAGCACCTATAAATTTATTGTGTGTCATTCCAGAGAGAATTTATGCATGTACAAGTAGGCATATATGTTACAGTATATAAATATCTGAATGCTTTCTGTGGGTGTAGTAATATCAAGTGTTTATTTCTCACTAAATATAGAGAATTTCAGAGTTGGAAGAGATCTTAAGTCATCTGGACTATACCTTTCAGTCCCTTGCATTTTTTTTTTGTAGCTTTATATCCAGTGTTTACTCTGCCTGTCCTTTTTTCTAAAAAAATATATAATTCACATACCGTAGAATTGACGTAAGAGTATAATTCTCAGCTGGGCATATGCCTGTAGTCACATAGTCCCACCTACTTGGGAGGCTGAGGCAGAAAGATCGCTTGAGCCCAGGAGTTTGAGGGCATCTTAGGCAACATAGCAAGACCCTGTCTCTTAAATAAATTAATTTTTAAAAGCAGCACAATTCTGTGGGTTAGTATATTCACAAGGTTGTACAACCATCACACCTATCTCGTTCCAGAACATTTTCATTACCTCTAAAACAAACCTTGTGTTTGCTAGTAGTTACTCCCCAATTTCCCCCTTCCCCTGCAGCGGCTAATGTATCTGTTCTTTTTTTTTCTTGAGGCAGAGTCTCGCCCTGGGTAGAGTGCAGTGGCGTCATCGTAGCTCACTGCAACCTCAAACTCTTTTTTTTTTTTCTTTTTTTTTGAGACAGTCTCACTCTGTTGCCCGGGCTAGAGTGCTGTGGCGTCAGCCTCGCCCACAGCAACCTCAGACTCCTGGGCTCAAGCAATTCTGCCTCAGCCTGCTGAGTAGCTGAGACTACAGGCACGTGCCACCATGCCGGGCTAATTTTTTTCTATATATATTTTTAGTTGTCTAGCTAATTTCTTTCTATTTTTAGTAGAGGTGGGGTCTCGCTCTTGCTCAGGCTGGGCTCGAACTCCTGAACTCAAACGATCCTCCTGCCTCGGCCTCCCAGAGTGCTAGGATTACAGGTGTGAGCCACCATGCCCGGCCAACTTCAAACTCTTGGGTTTAAGCGATCCTCCTGCCTTAGCCTCCCAAGTAGCTGGGACTACAGGTGCACACCACCATGTCTGGCTAATTTTTTCTATTTTTTGTAGACATAGGGTCTTACTCTTATTCTTTTCTCGTATTTTCTTCAGTATTTAAAGAGCTTTCAGGTCTCCAAAGTTCTTTTTGTTCAGCCTCTACCTGAAAAGAATTCAAAGTGGTGAGGTTTTTCTTTCCCAGGTCTTTAACTCTTCTTTGGTAATATTAAGTCATTGTGGTTGCTCTCTTTTGTCTATATTATCCATAAAACTTGATGTTAATATAAGAGAGTATGGACAGCTATATATCAAACTGTTAAATTGAGCGAACTTGGATTAAAGAAGGGGGAAAAAGATGTGTTATGTTTTCTCTATATATCTGCATTACTGGATTCGATTTGTAGGCATCACTGCTTTTATATTAAGCAAAGAAAATATTAAATTAAAACAACAATTTAAGGCAATATCCTAGATGTGTTGACCATATTAGCATGGAGTTCAACTTTCATGCCTCTCACTTTAGGGACTAGCACTTATGGTACATTGACTTTGTTTTATAAACAGTACAAGGCTTTGTGCTAGGCTTATGTGGACACTAAGAAGGGTGTTCTTTCTAACATTTCAAAGTAACCCATGTAGGGGGTATACTTTCTTTGTTTTCTAGTGAGTTATTCTCCCCATCTCAGAAGTACCAGCTTTTGGTGTATCACGCGGATTCTCTCTTTCATGATAAGGAATATCGGAATGCCGTGAGTAAGTATACCATGGCTTTACAGCAGAAGAAAGCTCTAAGTAAAACTTCAAAAGTGAGACCTTCAACTGGAAATTCTGCATCTACTCCCCAAAGTCAGGTAATTGGAGATAGAATTGTGATTTTTTTCTTTTTTCTGAGAGAGACTGAAAGAATTTAGAAGATGGCTGATTAGATGTACAAGATGGTAAAATAAAAGGTAATTTTTAAAGGGGAGCTGATTAGAGAAACAAAGATGAAAAACCACTTAGATGTAAGAACGTATCCAGCCAAGCAGTAAAGGCTAAGAGCAAAATTCACTCTATGGATGAATCTAAAAATGGAATTAAACATGCATTATCTAGGTTCACTGGGTTCTAGATGACTATCTAACAAAGCCATGCATTGTTCCTCGTTTTTACACAAACAGAACTCAAAATGTAAAGTGTTTATAATTTTAATGAAAATACAACTTTTAAGCCCTGTGTGGTGGCTCATGCCTGTAATTCCAGTGACTTGGAAGGCTGAGGCAGGAGGATCACTTGAACCCAGGGGTTTGAGGTCAGCCTGAGCAACAGCAAGACCCCATCTCTAAAAAAATTTGATAAATTAGCTGAGTATGGTGGTGTATACCCGTAGTCCCAGCTACTTGGGAGACCAAGGCAGGAGGATTGGTTGGGCCCAGGAGTTTGAGGCTGCAGTGTGCTATGATCATGCCACTGCACTCCAGCCTGGGCGACAGAGTCATCCCATTGCTAAAAATTAATCATAACAGTAGACTCACAAAAGGTTTTCAGGGTATGTAGCTAAGGCTGCTTATTGCAGTATTGTTTATAATAGTAACTGGGAGAAGTGTGTGTTTGTAGGCTCTGGTTAAGTTATAGCCAGAAGATGGAATAAGGTGGAATTAAATGAAAAAGGAGATAGAGGTATATGTGCTGACTTGAAAATAACTCCTATATATATTAGTAAAGAAATTAAGGTTTGAATCAGTGTATTCAGTACCCCTTTTGTTCAAAGGGAATAGTTTAAAGATTTTGTACGTCTTGGTATATGTCTGCTAAATATATATGGATAATAAGCTTGAAAGATTTTGTGGTGTGGGAAGGAAATAAATTTAATGATGGAAAGCTGTAGAGGGAGATGAAGTTTTACTTTTCAATTTGAACCTGTCTTTAAATTTCCTAGCTGAACACATGCTACTTACATTTTAAAGGAATGTCAAATAAAAAAATTAAAAGGAATGTCAGAATGCACTAGGAGTGAAATTATAGGTCCTGTGTTTTTCCGTATCTAAAAGAAGACACAAATTGATATAGTTGATTTTTTTAAAGCCTGCTGCTCTTCATCTTATTTTATTTCTGTTTATGTAAAATTTTTGCTTTGTATTATTAATGAGCTAATTGCCAGGGTTTTCTCTTGTTTTTTAACACTGAATGGCAGTCATGTATATTGTCCAGATAGATTCATTCATAAAAATAAATAGCTAACATTTACTGAGTATTAAATATGCTAAGCTTGCCAGACACAGTGGTGCACACCTGTAGTCCCAACTACGTGGGAGGCTGAGACGGGAGCAATATGCTAAACACCATGCTGAACCTTTCATATGAATGAATACATTTAATATTCATGAAAAATTTTTTTTTTTTTTTTTTGAGACAGAGTCTCACTGTGTTGCCCAGGCTAGAGTGCTGTGGCATCAGCCTAGCTCACAGCAACCTCAAACTCCGGGGCTCAAAGCAATCCACCTGCCTCAGCCTCCCAAGTAGCTGGGACTACAGGCATGTGCCACCGTGCCCGGCTAATTTTTTTCTGTATATATATTTTTTTTAGTTGGCCGATTAATTTTTTTCTATTTTCAGTAGAGACGGGGTCTCGCTCTTGCTCAGGCTGGTTTCGAACTCCTGACGTTGAGCGATCCTCCCACCTTGGCCTCCCAGAGTGCTAGGATTACAGGTGTGAGCCACCGCGCCCAGCCTATTCATGAAATTTTTTAAAAAATTGAGATATATAGTGGACTCTCCATATCCTCAGGTTTCGTATCTGTGTATTTAATCAACTGTGGATTGAAAATATTTGGAAAAAGGCTGGGTGTGGTGGCTCACACCTGTAATCCTAGGGCTTTGGAAGGCTGAGGTGATAGAATTGCTTGAGGCTAGGAGTTTGAGACCGGCTTGGACAACATAGCAAGACCCCATCTCTCAAAAAAAAATGAAGAAAAATTAGCCAGGCATGGTGGTGCACACCTGCAGTTCTAGCTATTATAATAGGGAGGCTGAGGCAGGTGGACCTCTTGAGCCTGGGAGTTCGAGGCTGCAGTGAGATATATGATCATGCCACTGTACTTCAGCCTGAGGGACAGAGCAAGGCCCTGTCTCAAAATACTGTGAAGATGCTGTGCAGGTTTTTGTGTGAATAGATGTTTTCAGTTCTTGTGGCTGTATACCTAGGAGTAGAACTGCTGGGTCATATGATAACTCTGTTTAACATTTTGAAGAACTGCCATTCTATCGAAATCATGTTTTGAAGAGATGTTGTCATTGTCTCTTAGTGTCTTCCATCTGAAATTGAAGTGAAATACAAAATGGCTGAGTGTTATACAATGCTAAAACAAGATAAAGATGCCATTGCTATACTCGATGGGATCCCTTCCAGACAGAGAACTCCCAAAGTAAGTTGAATGAAAAGTTGATGTGTTTTTCTTCTCCCCAGCTCTCCCAACCCTGCTCCCTCCATGTTTTCTCATAAACGTGCATCAGGGAGCCCATCTGAGCATTTTACTCATGATTGTCATGCTCACTTGCTTCCCCTGTTAATGGAGCAGGGGTTTGGAAAGATAGACGAGTGACTTACGAGACCCTGAAAATTCAGCTGATGAAAATGAAAGCTGGAGGATAGTACAAGTGCTTATTCTTTGGTGTTTCTTACTGTAGGAAATATTTATTTGCAAAACAGGTCTACATGGCAAAAACACTTTTTTAGAACTTCATTTTTTTGCTTTACGTAGTGGTACCCATTTGTTAATGGGAATGGTTTTATTAATCCCTTCATTTTCAAAATTAAGACTGCAAGATCCCTTTGTGCTTATTTATGTGTAGATTATGTATTTGTGTTTGATTTGACAGTGTATTGTAGCCAAGAGAACACCCTTAACTGAAATCAAAAGATCTGATGTCTTGTTTGAGTTTAGGGCATACAAGTTGTGTGCAGTGTAAACTTGGGCAAGTTACCAATCTCTGAGCTTTTACTTCTTTTATTTGTAAAATGAGAGAGAATAGTATTTTCTCCCATCCAAGTACCACTAACCAGGTCCGACCCTGCTTAGCTTCTGAGATCAGACCAGATTGGGTACATTCAGGGTGGTATGGTTATAAATGATTTTCTTTGTTAACTTTTTGTAAAATCTAAAAAGTATGTAAAAATACTTTTTGTAGTACTAATTCTGTAAGGAGTGTTACACTGGGCATCTGATCCGGTTTTTTTCAAAGCCCAGTTTACAACAGAATCTTTGCTCTTAAGACTGAATTCATATCAGTGTTTAATATTCTAACATATTCTGTCATGTCACCTGGCCTCCTCACTTCATTGAAAAACTGTTCTCTGCAACCTGTGCTTAATAGTAAGGAATTTTATAGGTAAGATGTGTAAGTCCTCCTGCCCCTAAGAAAAGTAATCTAAGCAGTAGAGACTCTTAGATTGTATTTTAGTTAGTGTATTTTAATTTGTGCCGTTTTATCCAAATGGTGCTGAATTTTAAAAGTTACCAAATTTGATGAGAGCATGTTTCAGCAGCTTACATCAACGAGTTATTTACTGGTTTCTGAGTTTTTAAAACTAAGGTGTTTCTGCATTGTATTTTGTGATGGTGGCTAATGTTAAAAAACACTTAGAAGTCTTAGGTGAATCCTTGGAGCTAAAAAAACAAAACCCACTTGGAAGGATTTTATGAACTAACCTGTCTCATAATAATTGTGGATGCTGTATACTAAATTGTGTTCTGGTACCCTATGAAAGTCTTCTCCTACCCCAAGAATAATTTTTTTGCATGTGTGAAGAATGTTTGCTGCTATACTCAAGGTATCTTCCTTTTGAAAGAAGGCATTTTGAAAATAAACTTTGAAAGTTACTGTTCCTTGTCTTATTAGAAATGTACCATAATTTCCTTCTTAATGACTTGTGGGTGTTTGGGAGGCATTTTTGGAAGATGGGTAATGGCAAAGAAGCTCATGTTTGTAGTATCTACTTCATGGTATTTACAGCCACCGTTTTAAGAGGGACTAGCGGAGTCTGCATTTGTTAGAAAAACATATTCTTCATTCTGTAGAGCTCTTGTAGCTAGGAGCAAGCAAAGATGTGTGCCTCAAACATAAACCTATAATATTTACGGTTTTTCTTTCTTGTCCGTTAGGGAGTTAACTGGCTTCTCAGTCTGTGTAAAAGGACAAGGAAGTGAGTCAAAATACGTCTAAATGAACGTCTGTTAATGTATGGTAAACACCGCCACACATTCCCTCACATTTTAAAGGAAAATTCCAGTGTTAGATTATAAAATCTTGGTAAATCTTTACCTTATAAGAGCAAACTTACCAACATACAATTTTTTCGCTCAGTTTTTAGAAAATGATGACTGCTTGTGTTTGTAACTGGTGGAATGTGGCTTTATGATGTTCCCAAATAAAGCTCTGTTTTTAAAAGAATTGACTTTTTCACTAGGCAATACTCAAAATTCATTCTTTCAAAGTGACAGTCAAGTAGCTTAAAGGAAATTTTGGTATTTGTTGAGGCAGATGGTCCAGCAGTCAGTTTGTTAGTAACTAGCAGTCAAGAAAGGATCTTAAATTTAACTTTTCATTCTCTTAAGGATTGACACCGATACTGGAGTTTTCCTTTAAGTACCTTCCTTTGCATTTTCAAAATAGCCTAATATGGGAAATCTGAGGCCAAATAAAAAATAGTTTTATTTCTAGTATTTCATTATTTGAATTAGTGTGGATTAATGCTATACTGGATTGTTTTATATACTGTAGGTCTGTAATTGGAACAGATGTTCTTCATTTTCAGAGCTACTTTTTTTTTTTTTTTTTTGAGACACAGTCTCACTCTGTTGCCCAGGCTAGAGTGCCGTGGCGTCCGTCAGCCTAGCTCACAGCAACCTCAAACTCCTGGGCTCAAGCGATCCTTCTGCCTCAGCCTCCTGGGTAGCTGGGACTACAGGCATGTGCCACCATGCCCGGCTAATTTTTTCTATATATTTTTAGTTGGCCAATTAATTTCTTTCTATTTTTAGTAGAGACAGGGTCTCGCTCTTGCTCAGGCTGGTCTCAAACACCTGACATTGAGCGATCCTCCCTCCTCGGCCTCCCAGAGTGCTAGGATTACAGGCGTGAGCCACCGCGCCCGGCCTTCTCACAATAACTCTGAGAGAATGGTAGGACAGGTATTATAATCGCCTCTGACACATAAGAAAACTTGAGAGCAACAATTCCCAGAGCATGTTACACAGAACTCTCATTTAGTGGGATAATAACTATTATCAAAAACAAAAATAGTGTGAGGATAGTCTTTCTCTCTTTCTCTCTGTGGTTTTTTTTTTTTTTTTTTTAAGAGACAAGGTCGTGCAGTGGCCTGATCTTAGCTCACTGGAACCTTGACTTCCTGGGCTCAAGCCATCCTCCCATCTCAGCCTCCCAGGTAACTGGAACTACATGTGCATGCCACCACACTGGCTAATTTTTAAGTTTGGGGTATTTTGGTAGAGATGGGGTCTAGCTCTGTTGCCCAGGCTGGTCTCAAACTCCTGGCCTCATGCAATACTTCCACCTCAGCCTCTCAAAGTGATGGGATTACAGGCACTAACCACCATACCCAGGCAATGACAGCCTCTGGATATAGACAAATGCATTCAAAAACACTGGGTTACACAAATCTAAGAAGAATTCCTTACTCCATATCTTCTCAGAACCTTTTATATGTTATATATAACATGATTCTCTAAGAGAATATGGAATTTTCAGACTTATTTGACCATAGAATCCTATCCCCACAACCCACCCCACCCCCAACTTCTCATCCTACAGAGTAGTCCATGAAACATACTGCTGGAAATGCTGGTTTGAGACATTGCATAATTTTCCTAAGAGATACCACAAATAAATTTCTTAACTATGGTTAAAACATAGATATTAGTTATTTTCATTCATTTTCAGGCCTATATAAAGGAAATCTCAATATGAAATTTGTATATTAAGTTAATTATAAAACAAAATTAAATGGAAAATAATTCCTAAAATTCAAAAATAAAATGAGCCAAGTGCTGTGGATAATGCCTGTAATCTTAACACTTTGGGAAGCTGAGGCAGGAGTATCACTTGAAGCCAGGAGTTCAAGGCCAGCCTGACAAAAAAAGCAAGATCTCATCTCCACAGAAATAAAAAATTAACCAGGTGTGGTGGTACACACCTATCTTCTCAGCTGCTTGGGAGGCTGAGGCAGAAGGATCGCTTGAGCCCAGAGTCTGAGGTTGCAGTGAGCTATGATGATGCCACTGCACTCTAGCCTAGGTAACAGAGAGAGATCCTATCTCAAAACAAACAAATAAACAAAATAATTTGAATGTATATCCAGCTGATAGCTCAGCTACACAAAGAGTAACTCTTCAAGTGACTTTAAAACACAGTAATTGGATGGTTAATACCTAGTGTGTTATACCCGAAGGAAAATAGATCTGTTAAAATAAATAAATAACTGTTGTTAATAATCCTATGTTGGTATTATGGTAGCAATTGTTATTCTGAGACTACTGTATGTGCAAAGTGGGATAAAGAAAGTGAAGATTTACGTGATATTCAAATTCTATCATCCCTGGTGTTTTGAGACCAGGATTCTTGGCATGCGAAAAATGAGTTAAAGATGTAAGACAGAAGAAGTTAAATATCAGTATGAACTCAGGATTTATTTTACTGAACTTTTGAACGGAAGGAAGCGGGGAAGGATGGGAGGGAGGAAGGAAGGAAAGAAGGAAATAAAAAGAAAACGTATTTCCAAGCTTTTTCCACAAGAGGTACAAAAAATAAAAATCAACCCAATAGCAATGAGCATCCTTAGCACATAGATTGTGGTCTTGAAATAGCTACTATAAGCAATCGGGGCCCTTGTAGAAATAGATAATTACAGGTTTAAAAAAGAAATATTAAACCAGGTGCAGTGGCACACACCTATAATCCTAGCACTTTGGGAGGCCAAGGTGGGAGAATCACGTGAAGCCAGGAGTTCAATACCAGTCTGAGCAACATAGCAAGACCCTCATCTCTACAAAAAAAAATTTTTTAAATTAGCCAGGCATGGTGGCACACACTTGTAGTCCCAGCTACTCAGGAGGCTGAGGCAAGAGGATCCCTTGAGCTCAGGAGTTTGAGGTTGCAGTGAGCTATGATGACTCCACTGTGCAACAGTGAAACAAAGTGAACTCCTGTCTCAAAAAAAATGAAAGGAAGGAAGGAAGAAAGGGCGGGAGGGAGGGAGGGGAAAGAAAAGAAATATTCGAAATACATCTGGAACATCCTGTGATACCAGATAGCAAGGAAGGTATGACCCAAGCAAAGAATCATGTCAAAGGGACTCAGGAGCCAACTTGAAGAGATTCCTGCCAGCCATGGGACACATTGAGCATCAGTAAGCACAGTAACTACAATGGATTGAAACACATCAGATGTGAATTGTCTATTATATTTCTATGAGTTTATAATGATACTTTTTTGAAAAAAAAAATGGTCACCAATGGAAGAAGCTAATAAACCTACTCATTTTGAAACCTGTTAAATAAAGAAAAAAAATAAAGCAGTTATTCTGTCTTTCTTATATAAACTATTCCCCTGGGTAGCCAAATAGTTGAGATGGGCGTTTCTCTTTACACACTATTTCAGCTACCCTTCCCCTCCCTCTCCCCACCCTCTTCCCTCTTCCTCTCCACTTCTCTCCCTCTCACTTTCTTTTACAAACACACACACATAAACATACAACACCTACTGTCACCCTTGTTTCAAACCACAGAAGAGCCCTATAGGTAAAAAGAATCTCTTTTGGGATTTCAGACACTAACCACATATTTGAATAGGACCAAAGTGGATCAAGCTAGAAGTGAATTGTTGTATACTGTGAATAGAGTGATTTCAATTTCTTTATTACTTAAATGAAGCCAATCAAGTTAATTTATAATTACTTATGGATATACTCATTTATTCAACAAATATTTATTGAATAAGCAGCCTGCCTTTAAGGCATTTACAGCAGTATTATATACACAGTATTATATACAGTCTAGGAGAATATAATAATTGTTATTTTTACTCTCAATTTCAGATACAAGCTAGAATTATTCTCATATGTATACAGATTTTTCAAACATATACATGTACATAACCATACATTATAAGAATGATTTGTTTATATGGACCATAAAAGAAATAATACATGTTATATCTTTACAGATAAAAAGAGTTATTTAATGTGGTAATATAATGTATTCATTGGTTCATGGACCCCAAACCTCCAAGGAGTGTCACAAATCTACATCTCTCTGAGCCCTGGATTTTGAATTTAAATTTAAATAAATGACATGTGATCTAACTTATCCCAACATATTTTTGGAGAATTATAAACATCTATAATTCCCAAGAATGAGTAACACTGTTGGGTCAGTGTTTAAGTAGATTTGTAAAGCCAATATGATAACACAAATGCTGCTTTATTACTTTATCTCCATTGTCTTTCACAACTGAGTGGATTGTCACACTCTATTATGTGGCACACAGATCCATTGGCTTAGCGCTATCATGGTACTTGTCTAAAACAGTCTTTGAAAATGAAAATTTGGGCTAACCATAAAGGAGGCAAAGTGCCAGTACGAACTATTCATACCAAAAAGTCTTCCCGAGGGAAACTGTAAGAGCTCCATTTTAAAATCATATAAATCAAAATGGTAGGAGGTTCCAATTTGTAAGAGGGACAGTAAATACATCAAGATTTAAAGTCAGATTTTAAAATAAATTTTTATTTATAGTAAGGAATCAAAGTCCTTATTGGTGAAACAGGGTAAGACACCAAGCCTTTGCTTCTTTCTTGATTTTTTGCTTTTTTCACCATTTTTTAAAAGAAGATCACCAAACCAAAAGGGATTGCTGAGGAGAGAGAGGATCAGGACACAAAATACGTAGGGTGTGATTTTTCTATCACCATTTTGTTTGATAGTAGGTTTGGGGTTGGTTTTAATGGGAAAGGAGACAGCAGATACCGTCAATAGCAGCACTCAGCCTCTAGGAACATGGATTTAAAAATCTAAATGAGATACCACATGTGCCTGATAATAGTAGCTACTACATATCACCTGAATGATTCTCATAAAATGAAGGAAAGAAACTAGGTGCTTTGATGGTGTAAAGGAAAATAATCCTTCCTGGATATGTAGTGAAGATAGGTTTGGAAAAACTCTATCTATAAAAAGTTATTTTCTATAATTGATGGAGTTAGTTTTCTGGAATAAGAGCTGAACTGAACAGAACTAAACTGTTATTGAATCCACAGCAGTCAGTTAAGCAGGAGAAATAACCTCCAGGTGCCCTTTCTCTTCCAGGATTTCTTCTGGCATCGAGAGAAGAGGGCTAGGAGGAGGAAAGTATCTTCTCCCTTCAATTACAGCACCCAAATCTACAACTGAGAAAGTATACGATGAGAATAAATAAAAAACAAAAAAAGCAAAATAAAACAAAATTTATTTCAAAACCTCTACCTACAGCTGTTGTGGAATGGTGTTACGTTGCTTGCTTTTCAAGTACTGGAAGCACTTGTTCTTTATAATTGTTTTTCAGAAAGATGGAACTACTGCATTACCCTAGGTAAACATTTGGGCTGATTAGAAGGGTGGGGCCAGAGAGTACTAAATCCTATTGAAATAAATGAGAAGAGCTGGAAAAGAAAAATGTGAACATTCTCCAAAATAGACCCAAGTGAAATGTGATTACGATTCATCAGATACCCAGCATGTTCCTCTCCAAAGAATTCTACGGAACATTATGGCTTAAAAGAAATGCACCAAAGCTGGTACCTAGTCACATTAAACCCTAATTTGACTCCTTGGTTAGTTCTCTGCTGGAAGCTTTCTGCCTGAGTATATTCTCTTCCCAAATGAATTTTCCCTAGGGGCATCAGAGAGGTAGAAATCCTTTCTCTGGAGGCTTCTCTTCCAATTTTTTCCTCTTACTTTTGTAAAATACTCAGTTCCTTCAAGCCATTTCACAGTGTGAGATTTAATTACATTCAGGGTTGCTTTTTTCTTTTCCTTCCTTGCTGTTACTGATTTGATTGAAAACCCCCAGTGGAAATTTTTATGGAGTCCTGAGATCTGAGACACCCAGGTTAAATTTTGGAAAACCTTGTGTTCTTAAGTAAAGTCCTCTACTTTCTCAGCACGCTTATCTTACATTGAATTAATAAAGTTTTGGTAGTTGTTTAAATAGATTAAATGTCACACTTTAAATAGAAAGAGAAGGCTCTACCTCACTGACCTATTTTTCATCTGTGATTTAGAAAAAGGCAAGATTAGCATGGATATTGCATTTTCAAGGACCTCACCACTATTAAATAGACTGTTAAGTGCATTTTATGGCTGAAGAGTCTGTTCCCAGTTCAGTCTACAAGACATGCTAAGTTCATCTCTACCTGCTACATTGAACATTCACTGACTAAAATGCTTTCTGTGGATGTAATACCTATGCTCTGTATCTTTTAAGTACATAACTCTAAATATTTTAGGACTAGTAAAACGTAACTCAATAAAAGTCCCAAGAATATGTGTTGTCCCTCAAGAAAAATATAGTGTTCATATTTATCCAATGATATACATCCTTTGCTCCATTAGCATCTGCATGTCATAAGGTGACCAGATGTTGAAAAATAACACAGGCACTCTATAAAATGAGATCACAAGTCTTATTTAAACCAAGATAGCAAAAATGGCTAGTTAAAACACCATCCTCACTTCAACTCAACTTGTTCTCAGGGTTTCAAGGCCATGAGAGGAATACTTTATGGGCTTACGCTCTAAACTAAACAGAGGCCGGGCACAGTGGCTCAAGCCTGTAATCCCAGCACTCTGGGAGGCCGAGATAGGAGAATCGCTTGAGGCCAGGAGTTTGAGACCAGCCTGAGCAAGATCCAGACCAGTCTCTACAAAAAAAAAAAAATAAATAAATAATAATAATAATTAGACAGGTGTGGCAGCACACACCTGTAGTCCCAGCTACTCTGGAGGCTGAGGCAGGAGGATCACCTGAGCCCAGGAGTTTAAGGTTGCAGTGAGCTGTGATGAGGACACTGCACTTCAGCCTAGGTGACAGAGTGAGACCCTGTGTCAAAAAATAAATAAATAAAAATAAACTAAACAGAATAGTTTTCATTCTCATTGAAATTTGGGCCAACTTCAGCATTTTCTCTTTTTAAAGGAACTTCTTCTGCCTGGCCAGTTTGCCTTTGTATTTACGTAGTTTTTGAACACAAAAGAAAAGGTCGGTGAAGGAACATGAGATAAAAGTAAACATAAGGCATTTATATAAATTAAGAAATTATTTTCCTGTATCTCCCTCTCTTGCATCGGAGTATATAGCCTATGGTTCTGTGTCAGCAACCCCCAGACAGTAAGTCCTTTAGGAGAACTCTGTTCAAAGTACTACTTGCCTGCTTTTGCTCACTTGGCATGCCAGGACTGATTTTAATTGTTTGATAGACTTCATCTAATCCAGATGCTCATGCGTAGTAGCAGGGAAAGGGATTCTTTAATTCAGAAATTTATGAATCAAAAAATTCTCTTGGGGTTGGGTGGGCTCCTAAGTATTTAAGCCTTTTAGGTCCCCTAACTTTTATTTTCAGTGAGGAAATCCTACTGACCACTCTAAATACACAAAAAGTTCTCTCAGTTCTTCTTTCTTTCTGCCACAAATAATGGTATAGCCTTTCTCACTCTGTCCAGTTGGCATTACTATAATCTTGCTTCTATAGTCTCATTCCGCTTTGCTAATACCTCCCTTAGGGCATCTAATTCATTTCTCCACGTGTTGCAGTTAGGTTGTACATGTTCGCCTGCAACTAGATTGTAAGCCTCTTAAGAGGAGAGTGGGCCGGGTGCGGTGGCTCACGCCTGTGATCCTAGCACTCTGGGAGGCCGAGGCGGGCGGATTGCTCAAGGTCAGGAGTTCGAAACCAGCCTGAGCAAGAGCGAGACCCTGTCTCTACTAAAAATAGGAAGAAATTAATTGGCCAACTAAAAATATAGAAAAAATTAGCCGGGCATGGTGGCGCATGCCTGTAGTCCCAGGCACTTGGGAGGCTGAGGCAGAAGGATCGCTTGAGCCCAGGAGTTTGAGGTTGCTGTGAGCTAGGCTGACGCCATGGCACTCAATCTAGCCTGGGCAACAGAGTGAGACTCTGTCTCAAAAAAAAAAAAAAAAAAAAGGAGAGTGCATGCCTTATTTTTTTCTGTACTTTTTACAATTTTCAGCACAGTAATTTGAACCAGTGGGTTCACAATAAATCGTTGTTGAATTAATTTAAAATTCATTAACCAACCAATTTATAAACAAAATTGTATTAATTAAAGACTAAGCAGAGCTGTTAGAGAACTTCTAAATTCCCAGTGGGGCTAACAAAGATAACTTAAATGTATATGACAGTACATTTTAGTTTTAAAAATATCCCAAAAGGAAAAATAATCTAGACCCATTTGGACATTTTGTAAAGCAATTTTGATCAAGGTATTTATGACTCAGCCAATTATTTACTCGACACATACACTAAGATTAGGTTTCTTAAAAAAGAAGAAGCATGGCCAGGCGCGGTGGCTCACGCCTGTCATCCTAACACTCTGGGAGATCCAGGCAGGAGGATCACTTGAGCTCAGGAGTTTGAGACCAGCCTGAGCAAGAGTGAGACCCCATCTCTACTAAAAATAGAAAAATTAGCCAGGCGTCATAGCATTCGCCTGTAGTCGCAGCTACTCAGGAGGCTAAGGCAGGAGGATCACTTGAGCCCAGAAGTTTGAGGTTACAGTGAGCAATGATGATGCTACTGCACTCTAGTCTAGGTGACAAAGCAAGACTCTGTCTCAAAGAATAAATAAATAATTAAATAAAAAATTAAAACGTTGAAAAAACAAAACTAAGCAGCACTAATTCAAATTCCTATTCTGCTTTTCTCAGAATTGTCTGGACTATTTCTTAGGCTTTCCCTTTGCTTGGTTTAGATAGAAACTTTAAAATTCTTAACTATAAGAGCAGTAGGACTGAAAAGTTTTCTTCAAATTTTCTTAAACATCACTAATAAGCCTTGTTCGAAAAAGGAAACCCTATTGTGGAATCAAAAGCATAAGACTAGAAGTCAGAAGACCTGATTCCAATCCTCATGTTGCTACTAACTGACTATGTTACCTTATCCAAAACACTTTAGCTTTCTGAGCCTTAGTTTCCTCACTTATAAACTTAGGAGGATTATACTAGATAATTTCCAAGGTTCTACCCAATTCTTAAAATCTTGTGGATTCATTACAAATAGCATTAATTCTTACCTTTTAAATTAAGGGGACCTTTTATTGTAAAAAGTAACGTATGCAAGTGGTAGATTTAAAATAGCCACAAATTCTTTGCATCTCCTCTGTAAGAAGTGGAGTCTATTTCCAACTCCTTGAATCTGAACTGGCCTTGTGACTTTCTTGGCTAATAGAATGTGGTGGAAGTATTATTACATGAGTTCCTCTGGAATCTAGGCCTCGGGAGGCTTTGCAGTGTCTTCTCTTGCTCTCCTTCCACAATGGCATCATATAAAGGAGCCCAGGCTAATCTGCTGGAGACAGATGGCTTAGTTACCAGCATCAACAGCTAGACATTTACATGGGGCCTCTTTTTTTTTTTTTTTTTTTTTTGAGACTTGTTTCACTCTGTTGCCTGGGCTAGAGTGCAGTGGTATCGTCATAGCTCACTTCAGCCTCTAACTCTTGGGCTCAAGTGATTCTTCTGCCCCAGCCTCTCAAGTAGCTGGGACTACAGGCACACACCACCAAATCTGGCTAATTTTTCTGTTTTTGGTAGAGATGGGATCTCACTCTTGCTCAGGCTGGTCTCGAACCCCTGGCCTCAAGCAATCCTCCCACCTCAGCTTCCCAAAGTGCTAGGATTACAGTTGTGAGCCACCACATCCGGCCTCATCTTACACCATCCAGTTCTTGTCTAGTCACCAGATGACTGCAGCCACGTGAGTGATTCCAAGAACGGCCAGGAGAAATGACCAGCTGAACCCAGCCCTAATTTCTGACCCTTATAATTGTAACCAAGCAAAACGTTAGTTTACCCCTTAAGTTTGAGGTGATTTGTTATAAAGCAAATAAATAACTGGCACAATACACCTGGTTAAAAAAAAAATGAAAACAGGCAAAAATATGTCTTTCTTTCTCCTGAGGTTTCTCCAAAACCTCAGTCCCCATCCACAGACACAATAGCCCCTACAATGGAAGCATACTCTACACATTGCTCTGCATCTTGCTAGACTCCCTTATTATAGAACTTACTCCACATCGGTCATATAAATGGCCTCACAGTATTCTATTATACGGATATAATATAATATAATTTATTTAACCAAGCCCCTTCAGATGGATATTTAGGTTACTTCTGCTTTTTTGTTATTTACAAACATTAATACAATGATCATCTTTGCACATATAGATAATACATCTATGCATACATGTAAGCATATCTATAGGAGGTGAGGATGGGGATCAAGGATGATGCTCCCCTACAAAGATCTCTGGAAGCTCCACTCCAGCAAATGATGTTCTACCCAACAACCAGAACTAGCAGGGCAGTCCTATGGTCTGGGCAATACCAAAGGGGATGGTCCCTACCAAGGCAGCTGACATTTTTGTTCAGTTTTTGTCTCCCTGCCAAAGTCACTCTTTGTTCTCCTCAGTGCTGTGTGTTCCTCCTGGTACACTATAGCAGGCCCCTGATCTTTTTCCAAAAGCTACAATTGCCAGATCCTTTGCCCAGACATTGATCCTATGCCAAGGAGTCTACCCAAGCTTTCTGAACATGGTCACCAATCTCATCACTGCCCCTCATTAAGACGAGCTTGCCCCCTGTCGAGAGAGCTACCAAACAAGTAAATGCTGATAAAAATAATGCCTCGCTTTCTCTGCATTGTGTCCCTAACGGTATACTTGATTTTACTTCCGTCTCCCCTCTCCACTCCAGCTCTTACCCTCTTTTGTCCTCTCCAGAGCCCCTCTTCTGACAATAATTTTCCAGCTTTCACTCTTTGTTGTTTTGGAACAGGCTTGAACCTCTGCACAAATGTCTGGGGGAAGGAAATCAACTCAGAGAGAGGCCAAACGCCTTACGACTCCAGTTCAAAGCACACACCAGCACCTCTCAACCAAAGTCTCCCAAATGCTCTCCTTAGAGAACGATATCCATTCCCACTTTCCAAAAATATCTAAACCCTCAATTATGAAAAGCCCAGTTTCTGAGGCATTCAATCACTCTGCCTCGGCCTGCCAAGGGCAAATGACACTTAGCACATAGGACCAAGACTTTCCCATGGCCCTTCCTCCCAGATGAAAGGCACCTGCAGTTACATGCTCCAAGGTTCTACAACTCAGCATGCCCTTCTTATACTTTTAATTAATAAGGAACTGAACCCATCTACAAAACTGAGACTGAAAAGGGAGATACTTTCCTACCCTCCTGTGCAGCTAGAGGTGGCCATTGTGTCCCAGTTCTGCTCAATGGTTTATAGTGGGAAGTCAGCTGGTAGGACGCTCGTGAGCATTTTTGCTTTCCTGACAAAAGGAATGGATGCAGTGTGCTCTGACTCTTTGATCCCCAGCCCTCCTGCATTAAATATGAAAGGAATACCTGGAGCTCAGACAGCTGTCTTGCAACCATGGTGATATATTAATTTTCTATTGCTAAATTACCATAAACTTAGTGGCTTAAAACACAAATTGATTATATTTCAGTTCTGGAGGTCAGAACTTTTCTAGCTTCTAAAAGCTGCCTGCATTCCTTGGCTCAGGGCCCCTTCCACCATCTTCAAAGCAGCAGAGTATCTTCAAATCTTTCCCTCTTTCTCTGACCTCTGCTTCTGTCAACACTTTTCTTTCTCTGACTCTGACCCTCCTACAAGGGCCCTTGTGATTACTCTGGACTCATCTGAATAGTCCGTGATCTCCCTACCTTGATATTCTTACCTCAAACACATCTACATGTAAGGTAATATAGTCATAGGTCCTGGCTATTAGAATGTGGCATCTTTCAAGGGGAACATTATTCTGTCTACCAACATAATATGCATAATGACAGAGGCTGAGGATGGTGAAAGATGGGAATAGCTCACACTCTTTATGACATTGCAGAATCAAGGTACCAGCTCTGTACTACCTCCCTATAAGTAATTAAATAGCTTCATTGCTTAAGTCACTTATAATCAGCTTTTCATTTACTTATAGCTGAACACATTCTAACTGGTGCATTGTTTTCAATGTGCAGGATTTTAAAGTGTCCAATTCAATGAAATCATGTTTGGGAAAATGCTATGTATGCTTTGGTCATGTTGAATTCCCTGAAAGCACCAAGCTGTTTTGCCTTTGAGCTACTGTTTTTCCTTTCTACACTCCATTTCCTTTCCACCTTCTCTCATGTATATCAATCTCCTTGCCACCCCCATTTCTGGCTAACTCATATCCATCATTTCCATCTCCTTCTAGATGTCTCCCCTCACTGCACAGAAGCCTACCTCTGCTCACCAAAGTCCTGGTTTTGTAGCCTGTCTTAGTGTTTACATGGCAGCCTGATCCTCCCTGATCTCATTGTCTTTACCTATCCCTAAGCTCCTTGAAGACAGAGACTGTGTTTCTCATACTTTTTGGCTGGATCCAGATGCTAAAGGACGTCATCAGGAATAAATTTCTTTCCATTACTTGTGTCTGTTTTTCTTTCTGTCAGCTTTATTCTGAGCAGATCCTTCCCACATGAAAGACAGCCACCAGTACCTTCAGACTTACACCAATTGGCAACTATTCATTAAAAGAGAATGTCTCGTGGCTCACGCCTGTAATCCTAGCACTCTGGGAGGCCAAGGTGGGCGGATTGCTCAAGGTCAGGAGTTCGAAACCAGCCTGAGCAAGAGTGAGACCCCGTCTCTACTATAAATAGAAAGAAAGAAATTAATTGGCCAACTAAAGATATATATAGAAAAAATTAGCAGGGCATGGTGGCACATGCCTGTAGTCCCAGCTACTCGGGAGGCTGAGGCAGGAGGATTGCTTGAGCCCCAGAGTTTGAGGTTGCTGTGAGCTAAGCTGATGCCACGGCACTCACTCTAGCCTGGGCAAGAGAGTGAGATTCTGTCTCCAAAAAAACAAAAAAAAAAAGAGAATGTCTCAAAAAATAAATAAATAAAAATAAAATAAAAGAGAATGTCCCTCTTATATTACAACCAGAAAAAGACTTGGCCTGATTCTCATTTAGCCTACATGGGCCACACATGGGCCACATATCAACT